>JAUTDX010001203.1:0-59788 GCA_030844895.1 Ambrosia x helenae
TGGGGTGAAGGGACACGTGCGTGGAGTATGACTAAAGTTACAACTACCAAATAAAAAGTAAAATATAATTAAATGTAGAAAAAATCTTATGGGACAGCATATAATATACCTCTACAACATATGCTTTACGTCCGTCCAACAAATCGAGCTAACTTCACCGGCAAGCGCCTCAAATATAAATATGGATTATTTTACAACCTTAATTAGGGACCGTTATTTATAATAATATCTTGATTTAGAAGTTATAACCACCAATCTATTATCTATACTAACTAAATCATTTCACCCAATCTTCACTCACAAGTTACCAAAAGCCAACTGCTTTCTAGAAGATGTTAAAGTGATGCAATATGGCCATCACAACACATGTTATTTATATGTTGTTACGTGATATAGTGTTGTAATTACAGGTGTGTTAAACATGTTGTAATCTCGGTCGGTCGGTCGGGATGGCGATAAAACATAAACTTAAAATATAAACGTTGTTTGATAAACATTAACTCGAATAGTACCACTTTAATATTTGTGTATTGACAAAACATGACTCTGTTATTTTTGTACTTCTTACGTAAAAATGGTGTCACGATTACATGTAATTAAACATGTTTTAACTCAGTTGATAGGTTGACATTAAAAAAACTTACTTAACTCTAAAAGTTTGTCGAAACACAAACTCGAACACGCCTTTTGATATTTATAGGTCACACTAACAAACACTACTCACCAGGCGAACTTAATAGTTACTAAGTGTTGTAAACGAGCTACCGAGCCCAACCTCGGCTCTTTTCAAGATTTAATTTTGAAGCTAAAGCTTGGTTTTTATATTAATTATATAATAATTCGTTTATATATATAGGATTTGGTTTTAAATAGGAATCTTTGTCAAATTGAGAACAGAGAGAACCATTCTGGACCCACACATTTCTTAAAGGCAAAATTTCTTCTTTTTTTTTTTTTGCTTAAACACAGATGTTTTACAAATATTTTTTGTTTATTTTCTTTTATAAATATGTGTATATATACTATAGTGTGGTGTGTCTAAACTACAAAAACTAGTGTTCTACAAATATGTTTAGTAGTGTTGTGTAAATGTGTAGAAATGATTTCACATACATGTATAGAAAAAAAAGATTGTGGATAAGAGCATGTTAATTTAATGTACATACTGTCTATACGTGTTAGAGTTTAAAAAATGAGTAACATACATATATGTTTGACACTATACACTATGTATAAATGAAAAAAAAATAATTCTTGTAAATAAAGCTGCGATTTAGTAAAAAAAAATGTGTTAGAGAAATGTATGATTTAGAATGGTTTTCTTAGTTCTCAAATAAAAAGTTTGTGTTGTTACATATGTAACAGCTCTGTTACATATGTAACATCAGTTGCTACATATGTAACAGTGCAAAATTTGTTTATTTTTTTTTAAAAATATCCAATAGGCTTGAGCTTTGCTCAAGCTCGAAAAGTGAAGCACGGGCTCGGGTTCTATTATTAAACTTTTTTAAGACTCGAGTTTGGGCTTGAACTCATTTAAGAGCACGGATTGATTCGAGCTTTTAAGAAGCCGATCTCGAGTAGGTTATGATCGGCTTGGCTCGTATTCACATCCTATTCATTACTACTCTAGAATTATAAATTTACACTAAAAACATGAACTATAAAAGATTGGAATCGCTACATGATACGATACATTCACCGTTTTATATAACTCAACTTGTTTGGGTTTTAAATTTTGAAATAAAAATAGTTAAGAAAAAGTCAAGTCAGGATTTAAAATTGGTTGAAGACTGTCCTGCTTAACCAAACGGTTCATGCGAATTGAACAAGTTTAAACTAGACTCGAACCCATAAATAATGTGTTAAATCTGTATCGTGTCAAAACTTGACACCCTTAAAAATTAATTTACTAACATTACTTTACTCTCGAATGATGTTCAAAAGTCCCTAATTGACGTGCTAGTTAAATCTCATTCCACACATCTTGGTTACAAAGTAGTGTTAATGAACACTAGGTTATGTGGTTTATTTAATTTGAGGGATGTTTGGCTCATGGTCGAATTGAGATAAAAAGTTATTACAAAATTAATCACAAATTAAAAAAAAAAAGGGCACTTATTTGACTTGAAAGATGCCCGTAAGTTTGAAGAGTATATGGCCAGGACTTCATTTTTGTACAAAAGTATAATCTAAATTACTCAAAGTTTGAGAGGATATTCTACCAAAAAGTGGCATATGTGATACCAACCACTTTAGTAGCTCAACCCATTGCCTCCAAACTTCTCCTACCGTATCACATAAACCCCTTAAAATCTTTGATTTTCAAAGTCAACAAACACAAATACAAAATAGGGCATCCAACCCTATGTTTTGTGCTATCTTTCAAAATTTACCTAATCTTATCTTAATCACATCAAATAACCTACATTTTAAAATTTACGTATTTAAGTATCCAGTCTTATCAGTTTTAATTACGCAACCCATTAACCGCATTTAGTTCATTATCAAATTTACGTGTTTATACAATACTACTACCGAGTTATTAAATGATGCACAACAATAAAATATAAACTGAAAATTATCAACTTCCGGGTGAAATATTCAAAATGTTACTAACATTTTTGCGACTTAATGAATAGTAACTCGCCCAATCAAAGTTGGTATAACGTTTCATTTAACATTTAATCTCATATTTTTCAAATAATTTGTGTTTGATAACTTTTAGAAAAAAAAATCTAAAATAGAATGGTGTTCAAAATAAGTATTTTTTTAATAGCGTAAATTATGATTAATATTTTTTACCAAGTACACCGTATCAAACAGAACAACATCTGTATTGTACAAGACCGCACAATATCATTGTCATTACATTCAATTTCATAGAATTCGATCACAATACAAGTCAGTTTTGGTATTTTTACACTACCGGTAAATAACTAAATATGTAAAATTATTAGTAGTAATCCATTTATGAAGCAAATCCCACAAGTTAGGGTTTATATTTCCAATTTGAATACATACCCTTAATGACAAGTGTCCCTGCCACCTACTTGCCGTCTTGGCCTGCCCAAAAGTTCTGCCACGTCACCAAACTTCTGTTAAAAATATCGTCAACTCTAGAAAGAAAGACTTGCCACCTATACACTAGCCACCCAACCAAATAACTACAACTACTTACACCCTTTCAACAAGAAAACTACAAGTCTACAACCCCTTTTCTTTTTTATTAAAAAACACACACACTTTTATTCCATATAAAACAATTAAAAAACATTTTACACACCACTATATATATAAACCACATATCCCACAAACATAACCAACAAAACAACATTTTATTCAAACCACACTCTCCATCTATATTCTTTCAAGTGTTGGAAAAATGGTAGTGAAAATGAGTTTTCACTAATTTTGGACTTAAACAAATATATTTATGTATGTGTTATATAAATAATTATTTCCGGGTTTGTGTACTATATTGTGAGAGTATCACAATGAACCAAACCATGTCCAAAATAGAGCTAAGATGAATGAGATATCGAAGCTTGAAAGTTGTAGGTTGGAACAACCAAAGATGAGGAAAATGGATGAAGTTTTGTCCCACATTGGTGGGATGACAAAACTTGAAGTGGTTTATAAGGAGGAGCACTCCTTGGATATTGTTTAGCTTGAAGCCCAACACTAGTGGGACACTAAAGGGTGCGAAGCACCCTTAACTCGCACTCGCACTCGCACACGCGCGCGCGCGCGTGGCGTGGGCGATGGGCGCAATGTGGCGCTTTGATGGCGCACTTTGCACTTCGCACACTCGCATCGCCGCGAGCCGCTTGAGAGCCGCCTTTGTATTTTTGACCTTGTGCGCAAGGCCTGATACATGGCGGGAAGTTGACGTAACACGTAACTACAAGTGGCACGTGCGCTACCCGCAAGCGCGCATGACCAGATGAGGTTCAGGTCCGCGCGCGGGATGGTTCAAAGGTGCGTGTCACGTAGTACATCAGGCGAATGCGCTCGGGTCTGAAGCAGGCGCATGACCAGGCAGCGCCCTGGTCTGCGCATTAGGTTCCAAACGCGTGGTGTGGCGGGTTCCATATGATACGAGTCAGTGTGCGCAGGAACTATAGTGCGCGCATGAACAGGTAGTGCCAAGCGCCCTGGTCAGCGCGCGTCATCATGTTCTGCGCACAGCATACGAACGCGGGCTGGTGCGTCAGTTCCTACACAGTCTTGGGTGTTAGAAAAGACTGTTTCAACTCGTGTCATAAACAAACGTAAGTTTCAGTTTGACCACTTAAAGCGACTTTAATCCATTTATTACGAATTAATATCGTTTATTACAGGATTAATTGCGATATTAATGGTAAATATGTTTCAACATAAGGTGAATATAAAATATGAGGTCTTGGTTCATATTTTGGTGGACATGAGATTACCTAATCTCTAATTTTCACTAGAAACAGTATCTACTAATTGAGAGGAGTACTCTCAAGTTGAAATACAACTTTCCTTTTTCCTAATTTTACGAACACAAGTTACATGGTGTAATATCGGGCTCATGACCATCTCCGGCAGTACGACTACTGTTCCGGTTGTTGTACCCTGGGAGACAGACCGTCTGAGAGGAGGCGCGGAATCTGTTTTAAGGGCCCCGTGTCAAACACGATCCTCAACCAAAACCGTCAACAATAGTTTGTTTATTCTTGCAGAGATTATTAGTAGAGATGATGCGGTTGAAGTCGCTTGAATCAAGAGTCGGTACATTTTGTTTGTATCTTATTTTATTTACTTAGTTTTGTATACGGTATTGTACTTTTATATTTCCTACCAATAACGAGAGTATCGTTATATATTTTTATTATTAATTTAATAAAATTGTGAACCCTATTTCCTACAATCTTAAAACAGACTTTCGTGTAGATTGTCGATACTATCTAAAAACCTTCTTATTAAAGGATTTTTGGGTTCACGAAAGTATAAAAAATATTAATTGGGATTTTTGTTAAAATCTAATAAATATTTTTTGGAAATATATATGTAGTACAACAAGTCGGTTTAATGTGATGATTGGAGTACAATCTTTAAACCGATATACCGTGTTTACAAAACGTAGTTTGATTCAAGTTTTCGGTTTCATGGGTTGTTTGTGTCGGGTTTAGATAATCCGAAGCATTAACAAATATTAATATGTATTTAGACGTTTCAAATACTAATTTTCTAATGAGCGTATTAGAAAAGACGTAATATTTGTTAACCCTTGAAAAATATTTGCTAGAGGTTATTTCTAACGAGCGTGTTAGAGATTAATCTTAGTAAAATATTTTCTAATGAGCATATTAGAAAATATTTTGACAACCCATGTAGAAACGTTGGTGTACGTTTTTCGATCTAACGAGCGTGTTAGAAATCATTATTTGGAGAAATAGTGATTCTTATCGAATGTATTGAAACACATTTACTTCTAACGAGCGTGTTAGAAATGATTATTATTTTTGTACAATAATAAGTTTCAAAACATTTATATTTTCTAACGAGCGTGTTAGAAATACTATTATTCTAAAATAATAAGTTTTATGACCTTTATATTTCCTAACGAGCGAGTTGGAAATATCATTTTTTTTTATAGATAATAAGGTTTTAAAACATGCGTATTTTCTAACGAGCGTGTTAGAAAGTAACTATTTTAGTAAAATATTATTGGTTTCAAAATGTTGAGAACATTTAGATTTCTAATGGGCGTGTTAGAAATTGGTTATATATATAACAAGCTTTGAAACATGTAGTTCTAACGAACATGTTAGAAACGACGACGTTGAAAGAATAACGTGTCATAGAACATATCTAATGAGCGTATTAGAAATGGTTATTTACAAAATCATAAGTTATTTTAAACTTATATTTTTTTCTAACGAGTGTGTTAGAATTTGTTGCTTTTGTAAAAACGAACAAACTAGACGTTTAATTTTCTAACGAGCGCGTTAGAAATGACTTATTATATTTATATATGAGCCAATAAAAATTTAAAAAGGTCTTGTAATTGTTTATTTCTAATGGGAGTGTTAGAAATGGTTGTATATATATAAACCAATAAGTTTTGAAACGATTTTGGTAATCGTTTATTTCTAACGAGCGTGTTAGAAACGGTTTAGTTATATAACCAAAACACCATATAACGATGAGCGTAATCGTTTGTATTCTAACAAGTATGTTAGAAATGGTTACTTATTGAAACCGAATATTTAATATTTGGTACAAGTATAGTTTCTAATGAGCGAATTAGAAACGATTTATCATAGAAACCATGTACTTTAACGATTTATAATCGTTTATGTACTTTAACGATTTATTATCGTTTATGTACTTTAACGATTTATAATCATTTGCGTACTATTAACGATTTATAATCGTTTATGTATTTTAACGATTTATAATCGTTTTTTTTCTAACAAGCGGGTTAGAATTGGTTAACTATGATAAAATAATTAAGATGATTTGTAATCATTTTATTCTCTAACGAGCGAGTTAGATGTTGTTTTAAATAATAAAACTATTTTGAGTTTATGATCTTGATTTGTAATCAAAGCATAAACAAATATAGTTTAATTTTTAAAACAGATGCAAAAACGAGAAATGTTTTGAACGAATAAAACATGTCTTTGCATTGGTTCGATACTCGTATGAGAAGTATCATGTCTTGAACCATATAATAGTCTTGAGAGACTATTTAAAGTGAAAACAACTCGATGTTGTTATTGGACAATTTTCTCATTGGGGGAGTACTTCAAAACATGCCACAAGACGATATAAGTGCGATTATTTCGTCACACGATAAAGTGTTGAAGAGAATAACACTTTGAGATTTGATGTGTATATATCCTTATGAATCCGTTAAAATACATTTGCTATGTATTATATATATTTTTTGGATTATCGTTTATATTTTCTTATATTCAAGTGATTTAAAATATAATAAACGATATATATAAAAAAGAAATTAATGTGGTATTTTTTTTTCTTCGACGATTTACAATTCGACGAAGTTAATAAGGATATATGTTTTAACGGGTAATGCAAGGAGTGTCTTGCAAGAACACAATGAGCGGGTTGTGATCATGACTTATGTAATAAGTCACATACCAAACATTAAACGTACAACATGATGAGCGAATCATGACGAACGTGGCAAGTGTATTGAGATTAAATACATGGAAACGAGGTATGTCATCTAATGTTGAGAGTTTCGACAAGAAAATACACAAATGTGAATTTTCAATGTATATAACATATGAAAGAAATATATGTTAATATTGTGAACTCTTTTAATAAATTTCGCTAAATTTATTATAAGACATTTACAATAGTTATGGATATGTAGATGTTTCTACAACCATCAATGTTGTTTGACCTATGTGGAGGATTTATCCTTAGTTTTGGAGACCTCCCCAATACATGGTTTTAACAAAACAACATGGAAATGTATATATCACTTTAGGCGCATATGTGAATGCTATGTCATTGAGTGTCAATCTAATTGACTTTATCTCAAGACTTTAGTGATTTTATACTAGTATTGTTCATCTTGTTGATGATGAACATATTCATCAAAGTGACTTATATTAAGACTTATGTTTAAGTTCTTAAGAGTCAATGGTGAAGCCTTGGAGATTAAGGGCAAATGAGTTTTTGATCCTAATGGATAAAATTAACTATGGTTTTGAGACATTCCTAAAACCCGATGGTTTGGAATGATAAAACAAGTTCTAATTATTGTGGATACCTAATACGTGAATGTTTAAAAGAGATAGTGCGTTATCTCGTAAGGCTGTGAAGAATCAGAATGATGCATCTTCTGTTCACATGCTAGAGTATTGGAGTCTAAAGCATGCTAGACTAATACTTGTTAATGAAACATTCAAAGTGCAAGCAATGTGGGGGAAGAGCCATTTAAGAAACAACCCGTAGGGGATGTAAAAATGGTATTGAGAAGTTTCTCAAACTTCATACGAAAGGGAGAACCTTTCATCACCCATTGGATATTATCCAATAACACTTAAATGTGGGGGTGGCTTGCATTTGAAAATGGAGTGAGTCCATCGAGTTGATTGGACTCAAATGCCAATTGATAAGATCCAAAGCCTAGCTAACTTTGAATCACATCACCAAAGGCATAGAAACGTGTTTAGCCAGGAATTGAATTTCATGTCATTCTAAAGACAAAAAGGAAGGTTCAAAGGGTAACACCTACCTATCCTGCTACAATAACCAGATCTATGTTTAGGTCACATGGTATAAGCCTTACGAATTGACAAAATGGCTAAATTGACCAGCGAGTTAAGAACACGTTAGAACAACTTATCTCAGTTGCAAATGGATCCAACAACCTGATGGTTGATAAGAGATGAAGTTGTATGGAATGAGACTAAAGCCCATGGAAAAAGGGACATGAGGGAAACCTAACCTAGTTGACTGGAGATCCCAAGATCTAGGTTCAATAGGCAAACTTAATCATGAACCGAAGGGTGGTCACTGTGGGGGCATAGCTAAGATATATGTTTATATATAAGCTAGTATATATGGTTATATACATATCCCCCTAAACTACAAAAGGGTGTTTAAATACGTCCTAGTCCATTCCGATAAATCCAGTGACATTGTTGAGAGGTTAAGCATAACATATGGTTCAATGATTAGTGTGGATCATTGTACACCATAATGCTTTTAATGATTTAAAATCACCTATGTTGGAGAGAAGTGTGGTCGCTTCGAATGAAATTGTGGGCACAATTTCTAGAGCTCCCGCAGAACCAGGAAAGTGTTCCATGACCATTATTGGACACGATAATGAGGGGATGGCCAGGCTAGGGGAGTCTTGTGTGAACGTATATTGTCGTTTACACAAACAGCCGTCAGTTCAAAGACATCAAGTTCTACTGAAAGCTAGTAAGCTAAGTATGCTTCACAAGGAAGGTTCAAAGGGTTACACCTACCTATCCTATGCAAGACTCAACCGTCGAGGTTACATCGGTAATTTGTGTGTTTTTTCGATCTCCATTCATGTGGGGGATTGTTGGAAAAATGGTAGTGAAAATGAGTTTTCACTAATTTTGGACTTAAACAAATATATTTATGTATGTGTTATATAAATAATTATTTCCGGGTTTGTGTACTATATTGTGAGAGTATCACAATGAACCAAACCATGTCCAAAATAGAGCTAAGATGAATGAGATATCGAAGCTTGAAAGTTGTAGGTTGGAACAACCAAAGATGAGGAAAATGGATGAAGTTTTGTCCCACATTGGTGGGATGACAAAACTTGAAGTGGTTTATAAGGAGGAGCACTCCTTGGATATTGTTTAGCTTGAAGCCCAACACTAGTGGGGACACTAAAGGGTGCGAAGCACCCTTAACTCGCACTCGCACTCGCACACGCGCGCGCGCGTGGCGTGGGCGATGGGCGCAATGTGGCGCTTTGATGGCGCACTTTGCACTTCGCACACTCGCATCGCCGCGAGCCGCTTGAGAGCCGCCTTTGTATTTTTGACCTTGTGCGCAAGGCCTGATACATGGCGGGAAGTTGACGTAACACGTAACTACAAGTGGCACGTGCGCTACCCGCAAGCGCGCATGACCAGATGAGGTTCAGGTCCGCGCGCGGGATGGTTCAAAGGTGCGTGTCTACGTAGTACATCAGGCGAATGCGCTCGGGTCTGAAGCAGGCGCATGACCAGGCAGCGCCCTGGTCTGCGCATTAGGTTCCAAACGCGTGGTGTGGCGGGTTCCATATGATACGAGTCAGTGTGCGCAGGAACTATAGTGCGCGCATGAACAGGTAGTGCCAAGCGCCCTGGTCAGCGCGCGTCATCATGTTCTGCGCACAGCATACGAACGCGGCTGGTGCGTCAGTTCCTACACAGTCTTGGGTGTTAGAAAAGACTGTTTCAACTCGTGTCATAAACAAACGTAAGTTTCAGTTTGACCACTTAAAGCGACTTTAATCCATTTATTACGAATTAATATCGTTTATTACAGGATTAATTGCGATATTAATGGTAAATATGTTTCAACATAAGGTGAATATAAATATGAGGTCTTGGTTCATATTTTGGTGGACATGAGATTACCTAATCTCTAATTTTCACTAGAAACAGTATCTACTAATTGAGAGGAGTACTCTCAAGTTGAAATACAACTTTCCTTTTTCCTAATTTTACGAACACAAGTTACATGGTGTAATATCGGGCTCATGACCATCTCCGGCAGTACGACTACTGTTCCGGTTGTTGTACCCTGGGAGACAGACCGTCTGAGAGGAGGCGCGGAATCTGTTTTAAGGGCCCCGTGTCAAACACGATCCTCAACCAAAACCGTCAACAATTAGTTTGTTTATTCTTGCAGAGATTATTAGTAGAAGATGATGCGGTTGAAGTCGCTTGAATCAAGAGTCGGTACATTTTGTTTGTATCTTATTTTATTTACTTAGTTTTGTATACGGTATTGTACTTTTATATTTCCTACCAATAACGAGAGTATCGTTATATATTTTTATTATTAATTTAATAAAATTGTGAACCCTATTTCCTACATCAAGCAACCCAAAATGGAGTGGACCAAAGGCCCTCTTCTTGGCCGTGGTTCCTCCGCCACCGTCTCCGCCGCCACATCCACCTCCGGCAATATTTTCGCGGTCAAATATGCGGAGTTTTCGCGATCGGAGAGCTTGCAAAAGGAGCAACATTTTTTGTCCATGTTGAGGAGTCCTTATGTGGTGGGTTACAAAGGTTGTGACATTACAATTGAAGATAATAACATGGTTTATAATATCTTTATCGATTACATGTCGGGTGGCTCGATTGTTGATTCGATTAATCGAAGAAATGGTGAAGGGTTAACGAATTCGGAAATCGCAATTTACACTAGACAAATAGTTCAAGGGTTAGAGTACATTCATTCAAATGGAATAGTGCATTGTGACATTAAAGGTAGCAACATATTATTACAAGAAAATAGTATAGCCAAAATCGGCGATTTTGGCTGCGCGAAGCGCATAGACCAGGCGTCCCCAATTTGTGGGACGCCAATGTTCATGGCGCCAGAAGTCGCCAGAGGCGAGGAACAAGGGTTCCCCGCTGACATATGGGCCCTCGGGTGCACGGTAATCGAGATGATCACTGGTGTCTCACCCTGGCCCAATGTCAACGACCCGGTATCCGTTCTTTACCGGATCGCATTTTCCAACGAAACCCCGAAAATCCCAGATGGGTTATCCGATCTAGCAAAGGACTTTGTCACCAAGTGCTTGATTCTTGACCCGAAACACCGGTGGACCGCGAAAGAGCTTCTTGATCACCCGTTTATTCGACAATTCGACGAAAATTCAAACGAAATTCTTTGTGATAAACTTAGAACCAATTCACCAACAAGTATACTTGATCAAGATGTTTGGAACTCAATATCATCATCACCCTCATTGTCTCCAGTGTGTGACAAATACACCCAACAAAATAGTTTAACAAACTCTGTTAAACAAAGGGTGGAACACTTGATGTGCAACTTAAAGATGCCTAATTGGGTGTGTGAAGAGGGAGAAAAAGAATGGGTGATGGTTAGAATCAATGGAGGTGGTGACACGTGGCGGTAGGTGATTGGACCATGAGTGGAAGGGAAGATTGTGGGTTGGTTAGTTGTTGTTGTTTGTAGATACCATCAAAGTTAGTTGCAGACCAATAGCTGTAAATGTAGTTTTGGGCATAAAACGGCGCCGTTTTTGGATTAATATTATGTTGCTTTTATGCTTTAACTACGTATATAATTTATAACGATACTTTTTTTTATTTACTGAAGTAATATTAATCGACTCATTTAACCAGTTGAGGTGGATATAAGATTCTTGTAACTCGTATTTTTTACACGGATTAATAAGTTATTGACATATATGATTGATGAGTATCTCGGGTTGGAACCGGTTTTGATTGGGTCAACAAAAGTCAAAACCGGTTTTTGGGAAAACCAGTTGAAGAAAGTTAAGGGATTAGGGTTGACCGGTTTAAAACCGGGTTCAGAGTATAGTGTTACAAGCCGGTTCTTTTGTGAACCTTCTACAACTAACAATGCAAAGCAAAGTGTCTTAAAATAATATATGAGAAAAAGGCTTTTTAAATATTTAAAAATAATGTAAGTAGTAGAATATGTTTGACTTCTGATATGAAATTTTCATCACGACAAATGAGTACATGACATAATTGGGGTTTAAAAAATATGTTAAACTTTAGAGCAATGCAACCTTTACATAGTGGTTTCATTTTGGGATAATGCATGATCAACCTTTTTAACAGATTGTGGAATTTAGAAAAAGGTTTTTACAATCATACTACATTGTGTAAGATATAATGATGTTTTTGTTGATTGTTTAAAAAGTCATTTGAATTTGATAATGATTTAGTTTCTTATAGAGTATTTGATATTTAAATTGTTGTTAATATATATATATATATATATATATATATATCAAAAAAAATTTGTACTGAAAACTAATCGGATTCAATGGGCTTAGTATATTAGAGCAATGTCACAACTCAAGCGAGTATAAGTTTGTCAACCTTATTAACAATTTTCCAACCTTAACCATATGAATACTTCAATACCATTACATAACTAAATAACTAGAAATATTAATTAAAGATAGATGTGTTTTTGTGTGTGTGAGTCTGTCACTTTTTTTCAAATGGCAATGAACGATGTGCCAATCACCGGTGGCGAAGCTTGGAGATTAAATCGGAGGGGCCGGACTCATTTTTTCCAATTGGTAGGGGCATGAATATCAAATCAGTGGGGGTCAGACATAATACATATAGAAATTACCTACGGAAATTGTAAAATTCCACCACAATGTTAAAAAACGACGGGGGCCGGCGGAAACCCGACCTCCACCCGCCCGAAGGCAGGACAATGGAATAATCGGTAAAACTTCGTCTCCCATCCGAGTCAAACAAGCGTCCTCCGTATTCACTCTTCACCTGGATGCCACTGGTGTGTGCGTGTGAGTGTGTCACTTGATTTACTTATATTATTATCCAAGCTAACGATGAAACTCTATTTTCCTGTATAATAGGACGCGTGATATAGCTTGTTGGTTGCGTTATTTTAAAAAGTTTGAAGTAATCCTATGGACCACTGGCATTCATGATTTAAGGACGCTGTCAATACATGACCAAAGAGAAAACTAATGACGGGAAAATATTGAAACCTATTTCATGAAGTTAGCACTATATAAGACTATGAGGAACAATAACAATGTCTCCATCTCTAATGCATCAAATATAAAATAATTTATACCGTATCTTGTCACAACCTCGAAACATGACCTGACCAATCCTGGAAAAAAGGCGGAGTTCCACCGGCGTCCCCTCCCCCCCCCCCCCCCCAAAAAAAAAAAAAAAAAAAACTTTCCCTCGCATTTTAGTGTTTTTAGGAGGTGTTTGAGATTGAGTTTGAAAATGGCTTATTAACTCATTGGTTTTGGCCGTTTTGCAAATAATAATAATAATAATAATAATAATAATAATAATAATAATAATAAGTCATCAATAAACCAAGTTTTTGCGGGTTTTGGAAATAACTTATTAACTTATTGGTGCAAATAACTCAATAAGTTATTTTAAACTCAATCCTAAATACCCTCTTAGAGGAATAAATAATAAAAGTAATTAGAAACCCGAAGCAAATGACAAGTGGACGTGGGAAGGAAGTAACGATGGGATCTTTTCGGTTAGTTCGGTGAGAGATATGATGCAAAAGGGTACCGTGGGGGAGGTCAACTTTGTTTTAAAGTGGTGCTCGTGGGTTCCTATTAAATGTCACATTATGGTATGGAGGGCGGAGTTAAATAGACTTCCAACGAAGATGGAGTTGATTAAGAGAAGTGTGCCGCTTCCGGATGCTCTATGTGAATGGTGCAAGGCGAATAATGAGTCAGCGCTGCATGTTTTGTTTGGATGCTGCTTAGCGAGTGCAGTCTGGGACTCGATTGGTAGATGGATTGGTTTGGCTCCCATCTTCGCTTTTGAGATCAAGGACCTATTGGAATGCTACAAGTTGATTCAAGGTAACAAGGTCAAAAAGAGAGCTGTTCACGGCATTATCATGGTAACGTTATGGTCCCTTTGGAATGCAAGGAATGATTTCGTCTTCAACAGGAAGCGAACTACGGCGCCGGAAATTATCGCAAACGTTAAGTCTAGGTCCTTCCTTTGGTTTAAAAGTAGGAACAAATGTTTTAAAGTGGCTTGGAAAGAGTGGTGTAGGTGTCCTTTGAATTTGTTGTAATGTGGTTTTGAGCGGCCGGTCCTTGCTTTGAGGCCCGTGTTTGCTTTGTGTTAATGAAAGTTTAGTTTAAAAAAAAAATAGAAACCCGAATTTTACTAATGTAATGTTTAAAATGTATGAACATTATAAATATTCATCAATAATATTTAAACATAATAATATCCATCTCTATGGCCAATGATCTCCAGCCCAGCTGGTTTGAGGTGGGAAGGTTTACCTCCTTGGAGGGTTCCTGCCCGGGTTTGGTCTCAGGTTCGATTCCCACGTTCCACCAAAAAAATAACCATTGGGTTTGAAAGGAGAAACCCGTGTGGTTCTTATGGGATTCGATCCTGGGCAGTGGTCGCTTTGCAATACGGGATTTACCGCTGAAACACTACTCTCCAAAAAAAAAATATCCATCTCTATGACTCTATAATAGATACAATGGAGAATAGGGGGCGTGTATTTTACTCTAATCCGGTTGTTGTGCAACCATTCCTAACCATCGTAAAACTTTTTTCTTTTAAAAATAAAACCTAATTTAAATTTAAATATAAGTATATAAGTCAAGCTTGAATATAGTATTTCACCTAATACGGTAATACCCAATCTTAAAATTATTTTATTTTACATAGTTAAAAATACGATATCTTCTTTTGTTGTTAGTAACTTATTCTTTAACTTCATATGTTTAGAGCCTAGATTTCATGTTCTGTTAGTATCCTAGGATTATATTGTATAACATAACATATATTATTATACATATGAGACGTGCAATATATAGAAAATACGAGCCAATGGAGCATCAAACATGATATATTGACAAACGGGTACGATATAGAAACAATGTATAAACATATTTCACTTATTCAACATTTGGTGGGCTTACAAAGCTTATAGATTTATAAAATTATTCTTCCTTTACTTTTCTATCGGAGTAACTTTTCTCTATTACACCATTAGGTTTCACATCACCCTTTTGTAACGTCTTTTTTGCACCCCATATAAATAACTTCAAAAAATATATAAAAGCAAGACGTACTCCCACTGGGAAGTGATACGGTAATGGTTTGCGTGACGCGCTGGCTTTATTGGACATGGTCCTAGATCTAGACCTTGGTTGTTTTCTAATTAGTTTTGGAGACCGTTTGCGTTTCACGACAGGTTTTTCCATATGGACATTCTTTATAACAAATGTATTGACCGGATAAAGATAGTTGACAGGAACCAAAACTGGTACCCGCGGTTGAGTTTAGATGGTTGATGTTGGTTTGTTGAGAAAGAGTGGTGTGAAATTGAGAACAAATGATAAAGGATACAAGGAAATGAAGGAATAGTAATGCATTTGGTACCATTGAGTGATGATGGTTTGACTTTTATGAATTCAAAATAGAGGTGTTCTTTTATATGGTGACCCCTAGATCCATGTGTTTGTTGTTTTTTTGGGTTACAATATCAACATAGGGACCTCAGCTGGACCAAAAGACAAAATAAAGAATAATGGACTCTTGGTTACTGAATAATAGTGCCCCTAACTTATTTTATTTTTTTGTTTATTTATTCGGTTGATCGTGTTAAGTGTTAATTGGGAGTCTGAGGGATAGAAGTTACGGTGTTTCTAGCTGTGCTCGATCATAATTTTGGGACGACTTGTGTAGTACTAATGATGTTGTTCAACCAAAAGAAGGTGTGTAGCGTTTAGCAAGAAACCTGTAACATCTGGTCTATGGTACCACCAATATTGTCCGTTTTGACACGAATAGCTCACAAATTTTATTTCATGTTTACCTGTGGAGTTCTTATCTCATCCACTGATCCACTGATCCACGTCTATTGTGGCTAAAACATGTGTATGATATTTGAGGTCCGGCGTTCCTTATAAACCCAACATCTCTCTTTTCAACGAACAGTGAATTTGCGAAGCGAAGGGTGTTATAAAACCAACAATATGTAGACAAACAATAGATATTGATATAAAAAACCCCTTCAGCATATCCATTTTTTCTTTCATTGTGTTATTTTTAGTAAGAGCTACACTAATATGTTTTACATTCAATTCTTTTACTTTTTACCAATAATATTACTTATACATTTTTTCTGTTTTAATGTGTTTGGATCCTTGCTTGGATTGGACTCAATTGGGCTAAGAGATGTTATTGGGCTGGAGCTTTGGACTGGAGCTGGTGCTGATATTGGGCTAATAGCTGCTGTTGGACTTCTATTGCTGTTGGGCTACTCCTAGCTTATGGGCTTCGAATAATACTCAGCCCTATTCTCGTTCCACGTTGGCAATCCGAGTTATATTAGATCAACGATGGAGATCAAGTACATTTGTGCTTCTCTGATAGAAGCTTCTACTGCTGATTATAAAAGACTTGTTTCGTCTTCTTTATTCTTTTTAATCAGCTCTGTTCTCTCTCTTCAATAATAATCGTTCTCAGTCTCTCTCTAGATTGTTAGGGTTTCTATCAGTTGTATCTTAATAATTTGTAGTGTGAGAGGATCAGATCATCGTGTTGATGATCTGATTAAGAGGTAGTGATTAGATTGTTGTATTCTTGAGAGATTGTTTAGTTTGAGTAGTGATTCTTTTCAGTAATAATATCAATCGTTTAATACCATATTTGTAACATGGTATCAGAGCGTTAGGCTCTTGATTGTTCAGTCTTCCGCTGAAGTTCTAGGGTTTTCTCTCTTATCTCAAGGGTGTTGTGGTCTTGAAGAAGGCTAGGATCAGATCTAGGGTTCTTAACATTGGAAGAATCAACAGATCTACATTCTTGGAAGATATTTGGGGCATATTTTCTTTGCTCTCCAGTTTGTTACCCTAAGTGAAGGTAGCAAACTGTGAGTTTGAGGAGAAACCCTAACTTGGGTTCCAATCTGGTGAGATTGTTCCTTTCTACTGGTTATTTTTACAGTTTGAGTCTAGGAGCACTTTCCGGGTTAGGGGGACCGGAGTTGGCTCATTACTTGGTTGAGTCTGTTGTGTGTTCTGATTGATATTATCTGGTTCTTGATTGTTCTTCTTGATTGTTATTTGCTGATTAATTGTGGTTTAGCTAGTTTATCTTGTGTTTGCTTGTGAGTGATTAGATCTTAGGAAAAGCTCCCAAGTTAAGACTTGTCCTGGCACCATTGAGTGACGAACCAGGAATCTGGACACTGACTTGGCTTCGCTTTGTGTGTGCTTGAACTGTGTGTTTGCATATTTTTGCTAGTACTTGTGTTCAATCATGACTGGTCCTGAAGGTCCTCAAGGACCTCAAGGTCCTCAAGGACCTATTATAGATCCTAACTCCTCTGGTATGTCTAATGTGACTCTTGTTAGCAAATTGGATGCAAGTGACCCATTGTACCTTCATCCAAGTGATTCTGCTAACCTTAGTATAATAACAATCAAATTAAAGGGAACAGAAAATTATAATGTGTGGGCTAATGCCCTTCAACTGGCTTTACAAGTTAAAAATAAATGGGGTTTTATTGATAATACATGTAAGAAACCTACTGATGATGAAATTCTTGCAAGGCAGTGGGATAGATGTAATTCCATTGTCCTTACTTGGATTCTTAACTCTATGTCAGAAGAATTATACTTAGGACAAGTTTTCTCTAAATTGGCTTCTGATGTTTGGAAAGATTTAAAGGAGACCTACAATAAGGTTGATGGGTCTGTTGTTTTTGATCTTTATCAGAAAATAAATTCTTTTAGTCAAGATGGTTTGACTGTAGCTGACTATTACCAGAAACTTAATGTAATGTGGCTACAGTTAGATCAAATTTTACAACTGCCTGCTTGTACTTGTGACTCTGCTAAAGAATTCAATAGTTTTAGTCAAATGATTAAATTGATGCAGTTTCTTATGGGTCTTGATAGTGTTTACCAAAGTGTTAGAACTAGTTTATTGACCAAGGAGGTTCTTCCCACTGTTAAAGAGGCTTTTGCCATAGTCTCTAGAGAAGAATCCCATAGGAATTCTGTTAACAGTGGAAAGAAGTCTCAAACTGTTGGTTTTATGTCAAAGGCTACACAGTTTTCTGATTTTTCAAAGAAGGTTAATAAGGGCTCTAATTCTGGTTTAAAATGTACTCACTGTAATAAAGTAGGACACACTATAGACAAATGTTTTGAAATAGTGGGATATCCTAGTTGGATGAGGCCCAGAGGAAACCAAGGAAAGAAGGCAGTTGTGAACAATAATGTAACTAGTGAGACTAATGTTCCTATTTCTAGTATAACCTCTGATCAGTTGGCTAGGTTGTTGAGTTTGATCAATGACAAGCCAAGTGAGAATCCAAGCTGCAATATTGCAGGTAGGTTCTTTTGTGCAAACAGTTTTGAAAATAGTGAATTAATACAACAAAATCTGTTTTTTAAACCTATTTTTAGCTTTGTAAACTCTTTTGGTAATAAAATTACTGTTGGATGGATTGTTGACTCTGGAGCAAATCAACATATGGTCAACAGTGATGTTGATCTCTTGGATTATGTTGATGTTTCAGATCTTAATATTTTTGTAAACCATCCAAATGGAACTAAAGCTTTGGTAACCAAAATAGGTACTGTTTGTCTGTCTAAAAATGTTGTCTTAAAAGATGTTCTTGTTGTTCCTGAGTACAATGTTAATTTGATTTCTGTTCATAAATTGGCTAGAGATAACAAATTATATGTAGGATTTGATGAACATAGTTGTTATATACAGGACTTAAAAACCAGGAAAGTCCTGGTGACTGGTAAACAACAAGATGGGCTGTATCTATGTGCTAATGCTAGTTTCATGAATAAGGTTTGTGTTAATAATTCTGAGTTGTATAGTCTTTGGCATGCTAGACTAGGACATCCATCTGATCAAGCTGTTAGGCACTTATCAGATGAGTTTAGGATAGGTCTAGGAAGTAATCATCAGCCTTGTGAGGTATGTCACAGGGCTAAACAGCATAGGGAACCCTTTCCCGTAAGTGAACACAAGTCCACTGAAATAGGTGAGCTTGTGCACTTAGATGTTTGGGGACCTTATAGGGTTGCTAGTAGAGATGGTTTCAAGTATTTCTTAACCATTGTTGATGATTACTCTAGGGCGGTCTGGGTTTGTCTAATGAAATCTAAAAATGAAGTTTTCAGTTATGTCAAAGATTTTATAAATTTACTAAACACTCAGTTTAAGAAACCTATTAAGTGTATAAGAAGTGACAATGGTCTTGAATTTGTTAATCACCAAATGAAAGAACTATGCAGTGGTTTAGGTATTATACATCAAACTAGTTGTGCCTATACTCCTCAACAAAATGGTGTTGTTGAGAGGAAGCATAGGCATTTACTAAATGTTGCTAGGGCCTTACTTTTCCAAAGTAATCTTCCTATCAGATTCTGGACTGAGTGTATACTAACTGCCTCTTATCTAATCAATAGGACTCCCTCCTCTGTGCTACATGGAAAGACTCCCTATGAAAAAATCTATGGCTTTAAACCCCTCCTAAGTCACTTAAAAATGTTTGGGTGTTTGTGTTTCTGTACTAATCTAAATGAAACTGATAAACTTAGTAGTAGAGCTGAGAAGTGTGTGTTCATTGGCTACTCTTTTGAAAAGAAGGGATATAAAGTATTCAGTCTTGATAGTAAAACAGTATTTTTTTCTAGAGATATAAAATTTTATGAAAACTTTTTTCCTTTTAAAGAAAAGAATATTTTTGAGAAATTTGATGCCAATGAAAACACACAAGTAAACCAGCTCAACTTTTTTGATATGTATGAAAACACAGATTCCAAAAATGTTTTTGAAGTAGAGGATCCCAATGATGAAAGGGGGGGTAAAGGTAAGAAAGACACAGGAACACATGGGTCCCTGCAATCTGAGCTAGGTAATCTGAATGAGAACAGTAATGAGTCTCATGATGAAGGTTACAGTTCTGATAGGGCAGGGCATGTGAGTACTGAAAATGATGAAACACTAGAATCTGAGGGTGATGCTTCTGAATCTGTGTCACAAAGTGTTTTGAGAAAATCAACAAGAGTGTCAAATATGCCTAGAAAGTTTAGTGAGTTTGTAGTAGAGGGGAAAGTCAAGTATGGGTTAGAAAATGTAGTCAAGTATAATAACCTGTCCATAGAATCTAAATGTTTTGCTTCTACTCTGAATAAAAGCTATGAACCCAGGAGTTATAGGGAAGCTTGCCTAGATTCCAATTGGGTTCAAGCTATGAACAATGAACTAGAAGCTTTACATAGGAATGACACATGGACTTTGGTTGATTTGCCTAAAGGCAAAAATATTGTGGGGTCTAAATGGGTGTTCAAAATAAAATATAAGTCTAATGGTGAGATAGAAAGGTACAAGGCTAGGCTAGTGGCTAAAGGGTATAGTCAAAAGGCTGGAATAGACTTTGAGGAGACCTTTTCTCCTGTGGTTAAGTTAGTCACAGTAAGATGTATTCTCACATTAGCTGTTTTTTATAACTGGGAGTTATACCAGTTAGACATTAATAATGCCTTTCTTTATGGAGATCTAAAGGAAGAGGTGTATATGTCATTACCAGAAGGGTATTCTTCTGGAAATGAGAACAAGGTGTGCAAATTAAACAAATCTTTGTATGGCTTAAAACAAGCCCCTAGAATGTGGAATGAAAAATTGATTAATGCTTTGTTTGAATTTGGGTTTAAACAGAGCAAGTGTGATTATTCCATGTTTATTAAAATTGAAAAAGATGTGTTTGTTGTATTACTTGTTTATGTTGATGATATTGTTATTACAGGTAATTCTGTAAAAGAAGTTTCTAGTATTAAAGAGTTTTTAAAAACAAAATTTCTTATAAAAGATCTAGGAAAACTTCAATATTTTCTAGGAATAGAAGTTATTAGAAATGAAAATGGTATTTGTCTTTCTCAAAGAAAGTATTGTACTGATTTATTAACAGAGTATGGCATGTTGGGATGCAAACCTGTTAATGTCCCTATTGATCAGAATCATGCTTTAGTAACTTTGTTAAAAGGAAATGACCCTAACTTAGAAAATATCACAGGATACCAACAATTAGTTGGAAAACTGATATATCTGTCACACACAAGACCAGATATATCGTATGCTGTGCATTTTCTTAGTCAGTTTATGCATGCTCCTACTAAGGGACACTTAAAGATAGCTTTTAAATTGTTAAGATATCTGAAGTTGTCTCCTGGAAAAGGACTGCAGTTCACTAAGGGTGAAAACCTTAACTTAGTTGCTTATACAGATTCAGACTGGGCAAAGTGTAACATTACTAGGAAATCTGTTACTGGATTTTGTGTGTTTTTGGGAAACTGTTTAGTTTCCTGGAAAAGTAAGAAACAGGCAACTGTTTCTAGATCCTCAGCAGAGGCTGAGTTTAGGGCTATGTGTTCTGCCACTTGTGAAATAATGTGGCTAAGAAATGTTTTAACTGAATTAGGCATTAATACTGAAATGCCTGTTAAAGTTTTTTGTGACAATAGTGCTGCTATCTCTATAGCAGCCAATCCTGTTTTCTATGAAAAAACTAAGCACTTTGAGCTTGATCTATTTTTTCTAAGAGAACAAATAACTAAAGGTGTTATTAAAACACAATGGGTTGATTCAAAAGGACAGATAGCAGATGTGCTCACTAAAGGGTTGTTTGCAAATTCACATATGCATCTTTGTGAGAAGTTGCATTTGTTTGACCCATTTGGGTAAAAGAATTGAGGGGGGGTGTTATTTTTAGTAAGAGCTACACTAATATGTTTTACATTCAATTCTTTTACTTTTTACCAATAATATTACTTATACATTTTTTCTGTTTTAATGTGTTTGGATCCTTGCTTGGATTGGACTCAATTGGGCTAAGAGATGTTATTGGGCTGGAGCTTTGGACTGGAGCTGGTGCTGATATTGGGCTAATAGCTGCTGTTGGACTTCTATTGCTGTTGGGCTACTCCTAGCTTATGGGCTTCGAATAATACTCAGCCCTATTCTCGTTCCACGTTGGCAATCCGAGTTATATTAGATCAACGATGGAGATCAAGTACATTTGTGCTTCTCTGATAGAAGCTTCTACTGCTGATTATAAAAGACTTGTTTCGTCTTCTTTATTCTTTTTAATCAGCTCTGTTCTCTCTCTTCAATAATAATCGTTCTCAGTCTCTCTCTAGATTGTTAGGGTTTCTATCAGTTGTATCTTAATAATTTGTAGTGTGAGAGGATCAGATCATCGTGTTGATGATCTGATTAAGAGGTAGTGATTAGATTGTTGTATTCTTGAGAGATTGTTTAGTTTGAGTAGTGATTCTTTTCAGTAATAATATCAATCGTTTAATACCATATTTGTAACACATTGCAATTCATACTCTTGCTCTTACGGTGTTTAAAGAAGGTTTAATAGATTACCTATCATGTTTTAATCAAATCCTTGTTTAATTAGTTGATTTGGTTTAGTTGGCCTTCTCCCAATCTAGGAATATACCCACTGACTGTTTGGTAGCAATGTTATGGTTTAGAGTCCAACCACATAATATATCTACTATTCAACCAATCTCAGAATAAACATCAAACAAATTCGAAAAATGATGAATCCTGATCGTACATTAGTTGTATGACATATGTGACGACTTAATTTAAAAGGCTTTGTCCTTGCTTATTGAATATAGAATTTATTTTTTTATTAAAATACTTTTTCATATGCCAAGACAAAACAAGTTACATTTAGATGATGGGTAAGCGGGCAACAAGTTGGGCCGCTACATCCCCTTTTGAATCGCAAAGCCTATCCTGCTAAACACAAACCCTTGGTTCTTAGGGCTCTGCGAGTTACTGTGGACCACCTTCTGCATTCGTTCAAGAAACCGTACTGTCTCAGGGGCCAGAGATCCAAATGTGTCAAAAGCAAACGGAAGGAACACATGTTGATTCTCTAAACATGCTACTTCGTGCTTAGCGACCTTCTTAGTCCTATTTGACTCATGACAAACAAGTATGATCTTATTGATCAGTGTCGAAGCCCTTAACCAAAATGATATAGTTTTCTTACCTATTCTTAGTCCTATTTAACCAAAATGATATAGTTTGATTGATACCAAACCACATCGAGCCGGGGGTCTCACTGGAAGCAGCCTCTCTATTCTTAGGGGTAGAGGTAAGGCTGTCTACATCTTACCCTCCTCAGACCCTACCTTAGCTTGGCTATAGGTGGGATTAAGTGAGTATGATGATGGTGATGACCTATTCTACTTTGATTTAGATTGGTTTTAACATTGTTATATAAAAATAAATAAATAAATAAATAAATAAAGGAAAGTGTAAACATTGATTGATTGAATTGTTTAGCACACTACACTCATTTTTTTATGACACTACTTAGATAAATGATAATACTTATTTAACAAGATTACTACAGGATATAGTCACTTTAATGTCCGGATTTATGATTTGGTCGAATTCAATGTCGATTTCAATATTGATTTGACCACTAACCTAGAGCAAAATCTATGTACTTAAAGACCAAACATACGGTCCTTCGCTAGCCTTACGGGTGTACAAGGCACGATTAGGAGGTCTATGATAAATGTCTGTCAAATTAAAGTGAAATCAAACACATATAACGAGTTATAACACAATTACATGCCGATGTATGCAGTTAATTATATATGTTATCACACATATTATCCATAAAACTTGAATAAAAAACCCGTCATACAGTACTTGTGACCACGAGATGATTATTCAAGCATGATGCACACAAAAGAGATAAGTTGAACACCCAAAATCGTTGCCATGAATTAGTTATTGGTTGCTTGGTTGGTGTATTCAGCCCAACAAAAAAGAAGTTATGATTTTCCTTTTACTCTTTTAGTGAAAGCCCAATTAGTGTAGCCCACTGCAAGCTATTTCTGGGCCCAATTAATGGCATTCATGATTTTATAAATATTAATCAAGCCCATTTAGGTTTTGTGATTTTCACTAGCAGCCAAAATCATTTACTAGTCCAACAAGTTTTGTAAGATCTTTGATCGACATTTTAGCCCAAATGATCATTATAGCTTTTATCTCTTCAAACCTACAAAATAATACAATCCTTCAAAATAAATATATAAAAAAATGAACCGACCACCAATCCATTGTTCAGTTTCCATATAATATTGTAACTTCGTTTTGTCTTTCAAGTAAAGTGTTTAATGTACTTTGTGTAAATTAGCAGGATTTCTCACGTATTGCAGCAAGCATTTGGTCGGTATTAATTCAGTTTGTAACAGTACCTGTATGATACTGGCATTGGTTGTATAACAACCAACTAGATACATCAATCCAAAACTTTAACGAATACGGATACCTATTCATATAACCAATATAAATACTAATGGTATTAAGTCGTAATAGGTTCGATTCGTCATGATACTAGTAGAAACGTCAAGAAAACCAAAAAAACAAATACCGATCCTGGTACCGAAGTTAAGATGGTATTGTTCATTTCGTCACAAAACAACAAAAACATCAATTTACTTGACACGTCTTCTCTATCTCAAGTTAGAACTATAAAAAACACAACATCTGAGAAGATAAACTCCTGATACTAAGTCTTCTCTGTCTCGGCTCAAATCTATTAAACCATGAAGAACTCTTCAAATGGGGCCAGAGACCAAGGTCTCAGGACCACCATCCGATGCTCAACACCGTATTGGATTCACCATTAATATCAATATGCATAAGCAGCATAGTACATGAGCATATGTGATGCATTAGGATTTAGGGTAGAAGAAGATGCTTACCGAGTAGAGGTGCACACTTCGGTTTATTTTTTAAACTCAATTTGGTTTGGGTGTTGACCATTACCAAGTCAAACCGATTTCAGTTTGAAATCGGTTCAGTTCTATATCGGTTTGGTCGGCCACGAATTGAATTTTTTACCCGGTTTCGGTTCAGTTTCGATTCCGATTTCGGTTCCATTCCGATTCACGTGTGCACTTTTTAAAATCATCTAAATTACATAAAAATTAACTTTTATTAGCTTTTAGTTATTTTTAAAGAAGAAAATAGAATTTTAATACAAAAAAAAACACAGTTTTAAATGTGTTTATGGCCAAAAACGATTTTTTTTCTAAACCGGTTTTGGTTTTTATTCTAGTTTCAACCGGTTTCGGTTACTGTTCAGGTTCGGTTGACCGGTTTTAGCCCGGTTTCCGTTTGGTTTGGGATTTTTTAGTACCGGTTTCAGGTGAAAACAGTTTGGACCGGTTTCGGATCGGATCGGGTCAGTTTTAGTAGTTTCGGTTACCGAACCGGTTCTTTTGTGCACCTCTATTACCGAGTATATCATATATACGAAATATATGGGCTATGGTTTTTTTATGGGCTTCTATTTGTTAGGCCCAAAACCACTAGACCTGGCACAATCTCAAATTTGTCCTTAATTATTGTTGAGAAAGGGGGAGAGATAACGTAAGAAGCGTAAGAAGCTTTCTGAGCCATTGGATTTAGGCGGTGGCAAGATGGTAATTAACAAACCTAATCATATTTGAGTTAATCTAACAAGGGGTAAATCAGGAAAAAAGCGTTTCAATTGCTGAGAGATCGTAACAACAGACATTCAAAACAATCGATTAAAACGTATAATCAAACAAAAATTTTCAACGATTGAACATTATTACAAATCGATTAAACGTTCAGAATCATTACACAATCAAAAACATTCGATTGAATCAAATCAAAAAGGTATTTGCAGAAAAACAAAAACAAACAGAGTATTACAAAAAAATTGTTCAAATCAGTAAAATCGTATTCAAAAATCACAATTAACGCATATAATATTCACATAAACTTACGATTTTAATAATATAATAAGAATTAAAGAAAAAAATTGGATTTGAAAAAGTTTCAAATGATGAACATTCAGAGACTGTAATGTCTCATATGTTTAAACGCACCTTATAATTGTGTTATATTATAAGGTGCATTTAAAAAAGGTAACTAGTTAACTAAAACAAACAACAGACGCACGTTTGTTGTATTTAAACGCACTCTTATAAATTTAGACGCACTTATTGTAATGTTTGGACGCACTTGATGTAGAATTTAAACGCACATGCCTTGAATCTTAAACTCAAATCTTCATGTGGGTGTCTCATATTTCATTACTTTATGCATTTTTGTACTGTGTTTCTTAAATAATACTCTGTTTCTTCAATATCCCCAGCTTCTAAAATAATACTTTGTTTCTTGATATTGATTTTAATATTGTTTTTGACTTTTTACACAGGTAAAAGATGAGGGTTGAAGGGAAAGGTTGCAATCCATGCTTCAAAAATAGTTAGTGTTCTCAAAAGCTTCAAACACACTTGAATAATAATACTCTGTTTCATGATTTTGATTTTAATATTGATTTTAATAGTGTTCTCAAAAGCTTCAAACACACTTATTTTGGAGTCTGTGAAAAGCTTCAATGTTGCAGCTTTTAAACTTTGCAAAACGAAATCAAACATAAACACATGCTTGTATGTATGTTTAAAAGCACGCATAAAAAGGATCATGTATATTTAAACGCATTCTATAATTTTTGCAAAAGAATAACATTCATCTTTTATGATTACCTCCTTTGCCATCTGTCCTAACACTCCAGATAAGCACAAAAAGACAGCAATCACTTTGAATGAAAAAGAATAGATACATCACAATATGTGGAAAAGTTAGTATACGGATAAGATTTAATCTCTTCACATAAATGCAATGATATATAAAAAAGAAATAAACGCACGTATATATAATTTAAACGCACACATACATTAAAACAAACGCACTCATGAAGCTATTAGACGCACTCATTAAGAAAACAAAAAAAAAAAACAGTAGATCATTTAAACAAACGCACTCATGTAAATACTTCAGACGCACTCCTTGATATCATCTTCAACCTCTGATCATCTTCAACATCTGAAAAACCCTCCAAACCTTGATTTTTTATATCAAACTATAAAAACTTATAATCAACGATCAAAAAACAATAAAAACCATATAATAAACAAACATGTAATTTCGATTAGAAAACAAAATCAATTTTAAACATCTGATTCGATAAACAGAACAGTACAATCGAAAATTAAAATTTGTTTGATGAATCCTCGATTGATTAGATGTTGACGATCATGATTTGATCTCATTAATTTTTGAAATCGTATTAATTAAAACGTTAATTACAACGTGATTGAAGGAATTGAAGGAACGTATACAGACGAATTTACCCCTGTGATAAACCAGAATTAGGTTAATTAAACCTAACCACAGTTGATAGGTGGCGTATTATGGTGGTTTCTTACGCTTCTTACGTTAAGAAACTTTATATCGTTTACGCAACACAACTTTGGACGTGTGATTGGAGAATGATTTAGCTACTACTGAAAAGGTTAATTCACAAATATACAAGAGGATGGACAAAATTAAAATGAAGAATAGAAAGTAAGGATTTAAAGAATGTAAAGCAATGGATGAAAAGTCGTGCATCTTTAATGGACTTAAAGATGCTACTTGCTTGAGAATCAACAGCCATTACGGTGCGTTTTAGGTTTGTATGTGAAATGGAAGGTTTATATAGAGGTGCACAATTCGGTTCCGGTTAGGGGTTTTTTTTTTTTTTTTTTTTTAACGGAGAAGAAAAACTTATATTCCACCAACAAACTAGCAAGAAGCTAGAGGTACACCAAAACAAATGAAAATCACGAAACAGACATTACCAAAGCCTAAACGCCTAAGCAAAACGTCATAGACCCCCAAAACTATGCTAACCGATCAATTATCTCGACCGGAAGCATCAACTTAAACCTTGACACTTTTACACCTTTTTTCACCCGACGGTTCCGGTTAGGTTAATAATTGATTTTGTGTAATGAAAACCTGTAACCTATTAGAACCGGTTAGATTATAAACGGATTTTATAACCAAATAAAAAAATATAAAAAAACCAATAATGTAAACTCAATGAGCTTTATTTTTACTTAATTGTATGTATTTATGTAAAAGGGTTAAAAAACAACTAAAATAAGTCATAAAACTGGTTAACCAAAAATCTTGTTACTACCTAGTTTTCTTCTACAATTCCAAACCAGTTCCAAACCACCGTTTTTATAAGCTAAACCGGTTCCAGTGTGCCGGTTAAAAAACGGTTATGGTTCGATTAATAACCAGTTACGCTTATAGTAATTAATTTTCCTTTTGTGCACCTATACGTTTATGTATAAAGCTGTCACGCCTGGCCCAGTTGTTGAACCGGCCAACCAAACCGTACAGAACGCACATTAATTTTTTCATCTGAATATAACTCAAATATTATAGGCATATGTAAATTATTTTCCGAGTTTCTTGTTTTATCGAAAAATAATTATAGAATGATTTAAGATACAAGACATACAACATAAACTTTTATACGTGTTACAATATATTTTTTGTACGCACGTTATAGTAATATGCTATAAAAATTTGAATGAAAACTTTTAGTTTCCTCCACCAGCTCCAAATCCATTACCAGTTCCGACACCTCCACCACTACCACCGCCCACTCCTACTCCCACTCCAATGCCGACCCCTACTCCCACTCCACCACCATGACCACCACCAAGCCCACCTCCGCTTCCAAGACCTCCACCAAGTCCTCCTCCACTTCCCAAACCTCCACCACCTCCAAGCCCAGATCCACTACCTAAGCCGCCGCCGCCACCACCCCCGCCACCGCCTCCACCACCACCTCCTCCCCCTAGGCCTCCTGCACCTCCTCCACCTAGACCACCTCCAGCACCAAACCCTCCACCATGACCAGAACCTCCACCTATACCACCACCTCCACCGCTGCCTCCACCACCGCCACCGCCAACACCTACACCTCCGGCACCACCACCAACTCCTCCACCGGCTCCAAATCCACCTCCGCTTCCAGAACCTCCCCCTAAACCACCACCTCCACCACTTCCTCCACCACCGCCTCCTCCAATGCCACCTCCTCCTGCACCACCACCAACTCCGCCCCCAGCTCCGAACCCACCACCCTTACCTGACCCTCCCCCTAAACCACCACCTCCGCCGCTTCCTCCTCCACCACCTCCACCAATGCCACCACCCCCTGCACCACCACCTACACCGCCTCCTGCTCCAAACCCACCACCTTTACCTGATCCTCCACCTAAACCACCGCCTCCACCGCTTCCTCCACCGCCACCTCCTCCAATGCCTCCACCACCTCCTGCACCGCCACCAACTCCGCCTCCAGCTCCAAACCCACCACCCTTACCCGAACCTCCACCCAAACCACCACCTCCCCCACTTCCACCTCCACCACCTAATCCGCCGCCACCTCCACCGCCCAATCCTCCTCCACCACCTAATCCACCTCCCGAACCCCCTCCAATTCCCCCACCACCTCCAACTCCACCACCGCCACCTACTCCACCACCTCCACCAAATCCTCCACCACCACCAATTCCCCCACCTCTTCCACCGCCAAAACGCCCACACCGGCGAAATCGACATGGGTCACGACCCCATCCTGCAGTCTCAAGCCTTTCATCTCCACGAGTAAATACACTCATGTGAAACACAACACTTATTATAAGAAGCAACGTGCAAACCCATTTTTGAGATAACCCCATAATTCTGTATGACTCACTTACTCAAACTTTAACTTGAGTGTATGTAATGTTTTAGAAAGTTTGGTTATATAGGCATGTGGGCTCATATCCACTTGCACACAACTACATAGCAATGAATGCTTGCATTAGGATTATGGCTGATTTATTGTATGCCAACGCGTTGAGCCGTTGGGGATATGAATTAACTGTCCAAAAGCATTCTAACTTGTCAAATGTCAGTACTTAAACTCCTCACCTATCATGTCATTATAAATTTCCACCTATTGCTCTTTCTAACTTAACTCGTTTGGCATGAACAATTAGCACTTCACAATTTTACACACTTTTAAGTGTGTGTATACGTTAAAAATATATTATTACAATTTATGTAGTTTGTTGTATTATCTAACTAGGTTAGAGACCCGGGTGTACACCCAATACATCCCAAATCAATTAACAAAATTGTTTTATAAAGATTGTAGTATACAAGAAATTACCATCCCATTCCCACCCACTTTTAATCAAAAGGTCAACGATGAGAGACAAGAACATACGCTCAGAAAAAAATATTGGCAAGTTTATTAAACCACAACCACACCATATCCTATTTAATGAAGCTACAATCACAATACTTAACTATTCAATTTCTTATAAGTTTGAATTTTAAGATAAACTTATTAGTTTTCAAATACAAAATTACACACATAGCAACAAATTGTGAAACTATTTTATGGCAAAGTAATAGATAATGTAATGAGAATTATAATAAAATGTTACTGATATTATTCAAGTAAAATAAGTAGTAATAATTCTTTGCTGTCACTTTATAAATAGAATAACAACTTTACAATCCATATGCTATTCTAATTTTTAGGTCCAAACAATTTTATGGCTAATTTAACATTAATACAAAGGTCTTGATATGGAATTTACCTTCTTAATTCGTATAAAGTTCAAACTATATAATTAAAGTATATTGAAAATCCAATTTGAACATCAATATAATCTCCAGGTTTTTAGTTCATCTTGTTTTTTTGAACAACCAACGAAACTCAATATATACAAAGCTAACAAAATAGTTAGCACAAAGTTACAGCAACCAATGAGAAATTTAAAGCAAAACCAACGCTAAATTAAACACCCATGCAAGACATATCAAAACAACACCACCTATCCCATGTAAGCATAATCTCCTAGATCACCCTATCCCTATCAGGGCGTTTTGCAATGAACACCAAGTCATCCCGAGACCTCCAAACACACTAAATGGCGGTTTGAATTACCATGTAAACCGCCATTTTCCATCTCTTCGATCCCCTGATATGTTCAATCAACTTCAGCACATCATAAACACTAAAGAAATAACATAACAGAACTGTCAGGAAGCACAAATATGGTTCGATGTTTTCTTATACACATCACAAAAGCTGCACCATAAGTCTGGACCCCATGAACATTCCTTTTTGCTAGGGCGACTTTAGTAGGTACTCGGCCTAATGCCAAGCTCCAAGATATGAAATTCACTTTTAAAGGCAACAATTTATTCCAGCAAAATTGTCAATGATGCCTCCAAACCACTACATGTTCTCATTTGATCCCATAAAAACACCCCTTCATCATTTAGCACCCAAGTCCATTCATCCACCCCACCCCACCCGATACTGTTGTAGAACAGAGGATGGAGGCCGAACAGTAAAGTTCGCTAAGCTCCTGTACATTATGAGGTTCACGATTCCACTTAAATTTGCAGGTAGACAACCCATTATCAACAACCAACCTATCCACAACTTTCACATTTTTTGCTTGTTCCACACCAAACAACAAAGGGAAGCAAATACACAGCGACACATCCATGATCCAGCATCCTTCCAAAAGCGACTGTCTAGGCCACGTTCCAACCTGCCATGGAAACAACTTGCGATGTCAATACCCATATCCGATAGATCCCGTGCAATGTTGGCCACTTGTCTGCACGACCCCGGAACCGAGACTAATTTTAACATCGAGACTAATTTTAAGCATGAAGGTAACATAAGTTAAGTGAAGTTCATTAAAGCTTCCCTTAAAATAAGCATCATAAACTAATAACCGATAATACTCTCTTCATGATTGACTCCAACAATCTCTCCTACAATCTCTCTTTAGTCAATATTGTATTCAATGTATTCAATAGTAGTTAATAGGTTTCCTATTTTTCATGTACTGAAACTTGTATATATGTTATCATTCTAACTCTCTTATTCATAGAGAGATTATCATTATCACATGGTATCAGCCTAATCTACCGATCCCTCGTTCTTCCCCTTTCCTTTTTTCATGTCGTCCCCAGCTTCTTCCTCCTCTCCCCATGCCGAAAGCCTTCTGCCAATGGCTACCTTGCTGCATATGATACCTGTTAAGTTATCATCCAACAACTATCTTATTTGGCGTAATATGATCCTTCCTCTCATTGCCAATCAGCGGCTCACTGGTCATGTTGATGGCTCCATCCCACCCGAACCTCCAACCATTCTTATTGACTCAAAAGACCAACCCAATCCCAAATACTCTGCTTGGTTTCATTCGGACCAGCAAGCCATCTTAATCCTCCACTCTTCTCTCACAGAGGAGGCTATGGCTGAAATTCTTGGTCTCGAATCTGCTCGACAGATCTGGACCGCTCTAGAGGCAGCCTATAGCAACTCCTCCCTTGAACGGATGCATCTCCTACGAGATAATCTCCGTCAATTAACCAAAGGCTCTTCGTCCGTTGCTGAATACGGAAGGAAGTTTAAAGGCGTTTGTGATCAATTGTCCGCCATCGGATACCCGGTAAGTGAAACGGACAAAACCCATTGGTTTCTCTGTGGCCTCGGTTCTTCATTCGAAAGCTGGTCAACGGCAGTCCGTACCGCTTGTGCCTCGCTACCGTTTCGTGAACTCCTCACCAAAGCAGAAAGCCAAGAACAATTTCTCAACACCATCAATCCTCCTGCTCCGCCCTCTGTTGCTTTCGTTGCTCATCATCGGCGCTCAACAGACTCCAGATCTGGCGCTGTCACAAGCCCAAGTTCTAAATCTGGGTCTCGTGGAAACTCACAGTCCACAGCCTCCAATCGGCCCAGAAGGCCTCCTCACTGTCAGTTATGTCGCACTAATGGGCATTATGCAAACAAATGCCCAAAGTTGTCCTCTTTTGTGTCTGCTTCTTCCTCGAGTGATGATGACATTGCTCGTGCTTTTCATGCCAGATGCCACGTTTCAGATAACGGTCCGGACTGGACCACCGATTCAGGAGCAGACCTCCATATGACAGACAATACCGGTAACCTTCATTCTTTCTCGCCTTACTCAGGCACCTCTTCGGTAATTTTCGGTAATGGAAAATCATCCCCTATTACTCATACGGGTCATGTTTCCATTCATAAAAATCTTTCTTTAAAGGATATCTTAGTTGTTCCTAACATAACTAGGAATCTCCTTTCCGTTAGCAAGTTGACAAACGATTATCCTGTTGATATTTTGTTCTCAGACACTTTTTTTCGTATCCAGGATCAGAAAACAAGCCAAACTCTAGCTAAAGGTCGATGCGAAAATGGACTTTATGTGCTTCGGAACGATTCGCTTGCTTTTGTTGCTTCAATTTCTTCGAATAATGCCTCTTTTGAATTGTGGCACAATCGTTTAGGCCATGTTAATTTTGATGTTATTTCTTCTTTGCAAAAACTTGGTTGTTTATCTTTTACATCTTTGTTACCGAAGCCTATGATTTGTTCTCCATGTCAACTTGCTAAATCACATAAATTACCGTTCAACCAAAATGAAAAACGTGCATCACATCCCCTAGATCTTGTTCATTGTGACTTATGGGGACCATCACCAATTTTAGGTGATGATGGTTACAAATATTATGTTGTCTTTATAGATGACCACTCACGTTTTTCTTGGTTGTACCCGCTTAAAACAAAGAATGAATTTTACTCGGTTTTGGACTCATTTTTACGTCTTGTTCAAAATCAATTTTCAAGAAAAGTTAAGGTTTTCCAAAGTGACGGTGGCACGGAATTTGTTAACCATCACGTGCGCAAAATTTTTGATCAAAACGGCACCTTTCACCGTTTATCTTGTCCGTATACCGCTCCTCAAAACAGTCGTGCCGAGAGGAAGCACCGTCACATAGTGGAAACCGGTTTGGCAATGCTTTTTCATGCTCGTGTTCCCATAAATCATTGGGTTCACGCTTTTAGTTCCGCCACTTACATAATCAACCGTTTACCCACTAAAGTTCTAAATGACAAATCACCATTTGAACTTCTCTATTCCACTAAACCCAATTATACCAACTTTCGTGTCTTTGGTTGCTGTGTGTATCCTTACTTACGGGATTATGCTCCTCATAAGCTTGCTCCTCGAAGCATTCCGTGTATCTTCATGGGGTATGCTCCACAATACAAAGGCTACAAATGCCTTGATCCCATTACCTCACGCATGTATATTTCTCGCCATGCACGGTTTGATGAAGCATGTTTCCCATACAAAGACACAACTCCTCACAACAACATTGCCACACTTTTCTTATCCACCTTTACTGAACCCATCTCTGCTCCCATGCATGCTACGTCCATCCCTCCCACTCAAACCCATACTCATACACCTAATCCTACCTCCCCATGCACCCTTTGCAAAACTCCACCACCAATCACCTCACCTTCAACGCAAATACCCACTGACCCACCATCTCCTATTCCAAACAACTCCACTAATCCCTCATCTCCACATCCAATCGCTCCTCATCCTTCACCTCCAACAGTTGTCCCCGAACCTACTCACCCTACCCCACCCGCTCCCTCCTCCTCAAATACCTCCCATCCTATGGTGACTCGTTCGAAAGTCGGCACTTTCAAACCAAACCCAAAACACACCTCCTACCTTGCTCACACTTTGCAATCATCCCTTCACTTAGCTCTTCTTACCACCACTGATCCTAAGGGATTCAAAAGTGCTTCCAAACACAAGCATTGGATGGAAGCCATGCATGCCGAGCTTCGTGCGCTTCAACTCAATGATACGTGGACTCTTGTGCCTCGTCCACCATCCGCTAATGTTGTCGGCTCAAAATGGGTGTTTCGCACGAAATATAAATCGGATGATTCCCTAGATCGATACAAGGCACGGCTTGTTGCTCAAGGCTTTACGCAAATTCCCGGGTTGGACTTTACCAACACGTTTAGCCCCGTTGTGAAAGCTACCACAATCCGTGTTGTCTTATCTTTAGCCGTCATCAACAGTTGGCCACTTCGCCAACTCGATGTAAACAACGCTTTTCTAAACGGCTCTTTGTCCGAAACCGTATATATGGAGCAACCACCCGGCTTTGCTAACTCTTTGTATCCGAATCATGTTTGTAGACTAAAAAAGGCCCTATACGGCCTCAAACAAGCTCCGCGAGCATGGTTCCATCGTTTAAGCTCATTTCTTCAATCTTACGGGTTCAAATGTAGTCGAGCCGATCCTTCGTTGTTTGTATTTCACAAGGGTGATTGTCTCATGTACCTCCTCGTCTATGTTGACGACCTCATTCTTACCGGTAACAACTCTACCTTGCTTCCTGCTTTCACCGCTCGGTTAAACAAAGAGTTTGCTATTAAAGACATAGGCTCCTTGAGTTACTTCCTTGGTCTTGAGGTCATCCATACGTCTGATGGTTTGTCACTCACTCAAGCTAAATATGCAAACGACATCATTCATCGTGCCGGTCTTACCGATGCTAAACCCGTCCCAACTCCTTTGTCCACTACCGATTCCTTTCATACCGATGGTATCCCATACCACGATCCCACCTTTTATCGCTCTATTGTTGGAGCGCTACAATACTTAACCATCACTCGTCCCGACTTGGCATATGCGGTTAACCAAGCTTGTCAACATCTACATGCTCCAACAGAAAAAGCATTTTCAGCTTGTCAAAAGGATCTTGAGGTATATCAAAGGAACTATTTCTCATGGACTTGTCTTTACCAAACCAACCTCCTCCACCATTTTGGGTTACTCGGATGCGGATTGGGCACGATGCATTGAAACTCGCCGGTCTACATATGGTTACTCAGTGTTTTTAGGCGGCAACTTAGTTTCTTGGAGTGCAAAGAAGCAACCGACTGTGTCACGATCGAGCTGTGAATCAGAGTATCGAGCAATGGCAAATGCTGCTGCGGAAATTGTTTGGCTCACGCATCTACTGCAGGAATTGCATGCTCTTCCTCCTACGCGTCCTACACTCCTCTGTGATAACCGAAGTGCTCTATTTATGTCTCACAATCCTGTCTCCAATAAACGAGCAAAGCACATTGATTTGGATTATCATTTTGTCCGAGAATTAGTCATGTCTGGGAAGCTTCATACAAAGTTTGTTCCAACCATGCTTCAACTAGCGGATATCTTCACCAAGAGTCTGCCCGTCCACAGTTCGAACATTTTCGAGACCTTTTCCGGGTTCATCCACCGCAGTTTCGCTTGAAGGGGGATAATAACCGATAGTACTCTCTTCATGATTGACTCCAACAATCTCTCCTACAATCTTTCTTTAGTCAATATTGTATTCAATGTATTCAATAGTAGTTAATAGGTTTCCTATTTTTCATGTACTGAAACTTGTATATATGTTATCATTCTAACTCTCTTATTCATAGAGAGATTACCATTATCACATAAACGTATAAGTAAATAAGAATCATGTCATCCATTTAAATGGAAACTTAATTTTCAAAAACTAAATAGGTTTGGTAAATTATAAAACAACTAACCTTATGCTTGGAACTAGATCATTGCATGAAGTTATCCCACAAGGAGCTTTACAACAATGCAAACACTTATATTATTTTCTAAGTCTTTAGTGTTTCCTTATCATCCAAATATTTCTATAAACATCTAAAATAAACAAATGCAAATATATTTTGTCATATAGGTACAAAAAACATCACTGTTAACTGAATATCAATGGATTAAGGCATGTGAGAATATTAAAGCTATGCCTACTAAAATATTAATGCAGATAGCTTTTGCAAGTGTTCCACCATGAAATAGATACTTTAATATCTTATAATACAATCTTAACAACTATACGATGCATGAACTTGACTAATATGTATTAAGGTTAGATAAATGTTCAAACCTCTACACAAAGTAACATTTATTTTAGTAGTAAACCAAAGTGTATTGTATTTTTTTAAATCATGTATAAAATAAATATAATAATAACAATGCATACTCGGCATCCTGGATTTCCATTGTCAACCTCTTTTTATTAGCGATAACCTTTTTCTATTTCTCGTCATTGTTGAAGAACTTCACAACATGTCCAATAACATCTATATACAAATAAACACAAACATTAATGTTGACACTAATTATGAATAATATGTTATTGATAAAATAAAAAGGACCTAGTAAGGATACATACCTGTTGTGACATTGTCAGTAATCTCATTGTCCATAATTGTTTTAAACGGGACAAAAGAAAACCCAAAGGCTGGACCTTGAAAATCTCCATAATCGGAAATCTGAGTGTTCATATTCAAACACAATTTGTTTGGGTTTGCTGCATACTTGTACTTAGATGAGTTCATGCCAATTCCTTGATTGTGTATAATAAGACAAGCATTGTCCATTAGAAACTGCTCAAATCTGAAAAACAAATGCTTTAATACATTCGCCTGAATCTTGTCTCCCTATAAATCATTATTAAAGAAGAATAAAGAATTAATTTGTATAACGTATATATATACACACACACACAACTGTGTAAAATAAATATAGAAAAAAAAGTCTGCTAGTATAAATATGAAATGGGGCATTACATTCTCGTCAATGAGTATCATCTCAATTGAGTAAGCATCTTTAGGGTTGCGACGACCAGGTTGACGCCAAAGAGGAGTAATCTTCCCTTTCAAAGCAACATCATTTCGGTTGACATCAATTTCGTTAACCATTGTAAACTCTTGTGCTTGTGCTGCAACCATTGTTCTTTATGGAAGATAAAAAGAGTTCAATAAGAAAAATAATACAAGTGTAGGAAAATAAAGATAGAGCAAGGAATATTATGTCAAAAGTTGAATCGAATACAAAAATATTAGAAGGCTAATACACTAACATTGGTACAACTTACATGTGTTTATTTGTTTTCAAATTTGTTTGGGGTAGGTTGTATCACTTTTGGTTATAATATTTATAGAGTCTAAGATGGAAATGAAGAAATTGCTCTTTGACAGTAGGTTGATCAAAACGCAGGAAATGTGCACAATTATGTCATGATTGATGATCGATTTTGGAGTATGGTTGATTGAGAATTAATTGCAGGTCATACTAAAAGAAATTTCGTTTTTTAAAATAATCACTATTTACTGGCTGTTAAGTTGTAAATTAAAATAGTTTCCAAAAGTGGATACATAACATTTAATCGATTTGGAGTATGATTGATTGAAAAGTATTAGGCGATCATTAAATATCAATAACAATGATTCTATATTAAAAAATTCTTTAAAAAACTTAATACATAATATTCAAATTGTTAGAATCATTAAATTAGTTATCAATTTCGGAAATATAAAACGACCAACAATCTAATGATTTGGAGTATGATTGATTGAGAATTATTTTCGGAAATGTAAAATAGGCAATCATTAAATATCAATTACAATGTTTACATATTAATAAATTATGTTCAAAACTTAATACATAACATTCAAATTGTTAGAATAATTAAATTAGTTATTAATTTCCTAAATATAAAAATGGAAATAATTTAATGTCAAAAATCATATTTCCATCAATTTGTAGTATGATTGATTGAGAATTATTTTCGGAAATGTAAATTAGGCAATAATTAAATATCAATTACCATGTTTACATATTAATAAATTATGTTCAAAACTTAATACATAACATTCAAATTTTTAGAATCATTAAATTAGTTATTAATTTCCTAATATAAAAAGTGACACAATTTAATGTCAAAAATCATATTTCCATCAATTTGGAGTATGATTGATTGAGAATTATTTTCGAAAATGTAAATAAGCCAACAATTAAGTATCAATTACAATGTTTCCATATTAAAAAATTCTTTAAAAAACTTAACAAATAACATTCATATTGTTAGAATCATTAAATCAGTTATTAATTTCGTAAATATAAAAAGGGAAAAAAGGGAAACAATTAAATGTCAATAATCATATTTCCATTGATTTGGACTATGATTGTTTGATAATTATTTCCGAAAATGTAAATTATGCAATCATTAAATATCAATTACCATATTTAGAGCATTCACATCAGTTTCTCCATCTTCATCCCCTCACAACCACATATCACAATAAAAATCACTTCATTTCTCTCTCCTTTTTAATTAAATAATATTTTGAGAAAATTGCAGTTTTCGTCCCTATGGTTCAACCCAGACTTAACACCCTGAGTCCCTGTGGTTTGGTTTGCTAACACTTTACGTCCCTCAAGCTAACGTCCGTCTACCTGCCGTTACAACACCCTCACGTGCAGCTCACGTGAGGGGTAATATGGTCATTTCAACTCGAAAATGGAGGGCAGTTTCGTCATTTCACTCTTTGAAAAATTGAACGTTATAATTTGAAGAAGAATGCTTCTTCTTCCCCAAATCCACTTCAAAACCCTAATTTGAAATCCAATGTTTTACTGCAATTCGAGATCAACAATGTCCAATTGCAGGTCAAATTATCATCTACGAAATGAAATATGGAGTGACGTTCCTCCAATTTGCAGATTTGTGGCTGAAACATACGAAACACAGGAAGTGAAACTGGATTGATGTTCATGAACTGAAACTGTTGTCATTTATCATTGAAATAAATATGATGTTGTGTTTTTTGTGTTAATCTTTGTTCATATTTTGTTAATGTAGGTGTATGCATTCAACATTGTAATAAATTTGAATTGGAATGTTCTTTGTGTTGTAATTTGTTCTTATTTGGTTAATATAGGTGTATGCATTCAACATTGTAATGAATTTGAATTTCAATGAAATGAAAATGATTTTGTTAGTTAAACATTGCATACATTTCATTCATAGCAACTTGTTACATCAGCATCATGTTTTGGATGTTCATCACTTCCATTTGTTACATGTTTTACTTCCAGTGACGATCATCATCAGAGAATGAATAAGACCGACGCTCATCTTCATACGGGTCATGGTACCAGTCTGAATCAAAGCTTGCATAATCCCAGGCTCTTTCCAAAACCTTAGGATCATAATCGTCGTATGGATTAGCTTCTTCCTCTTCCTTTTCTGTCTTTCCTTCATGATCATGTTCATCATCAGCAGCATCTTGTTGATTATGAATCAGTGGATCTGCAAACTGATTCAACTGCACATGTTCATCATCAGCAGCATGTTTTGGTTGTTCATCAATTATTTGATCATCTTCATCATCAGCAACATGTTGTGGTTGTAGATCTTGTGGTTGTTGATCTTGATCATGAACAACATCTTCTTCCTTTGGATCTTCATCATTAGCAGCATGTTCTTGTTGAGTGTGTTTGGTTTTTTAGTCTTTTGTTTTTTGTGTTTTTTTTATCCATGTTATTAATTGGATTGTATGGTCATTTGGTGCTGTTTTGTTCTCTATTTATAGTGAATATGACCGTTATACAGGGCAATATGGCCGTTAGAAATGACAATCAATTGATGATCATACTGACCCATTTGCATACTTGAGCCATTTGACTTAAATAAGTCAAACCATTCATGAAACAAACCATGATCATACTGACCCAAACTAAGCCATTATACCATGACCCATTAACAAACTGCACACCCTGACCCATTAACAAACTGCAGCCTTATACCCTGACCCTGATCATACTGACCCAAACTAAGCCATTATGACCCTGACCCCCACCCATTCAACCTGCACAAACAAACACCCTTCAAGATGCACACCCTGACCCATTAACAAACTGCAGCCTATGTACATCATAACAAACTGACCCATTCAAGATGCACAACTGACCCATTTGACTACCATTAACAAACAGCATTGACTAACAAACTGCATTGACATGTTCATATCACCCTGCACAACCTTAACTATGACTGATTCACTAACATATTACCCATTTGACAACCATTAACAAACAACATTGACTAACAAACTGCATTGACATATTCATATCACCCTACACAACCTTAACCATGACTGATTCACTAACATATGACCCATTTGACAACCATTAACAAACTGCATTGACTAACAAACTGCATTGACATGTTCATATCACCCTGCACAACCTTAAGCATGACTGATTCACTAACATATCACCCTGCACAACCATAACCATGACTGATTCACTAACATATGACCCTGCACAACCTTAACCATGACATGTTCATTAACATTATGACCCTGCACAACCTTAACCATGACTGATTCACTAACATATCACCCTGCACAACCATTACCATGACTCATACACAATAACCTTAACATACAATCATTCACAATAACAATAACAATAACATTCATTCATTAATTTCATTACCAAAATATTCATTACATAATATTCATTCTTCATCTTCATCAAAACATGAGTTTACAAAAACCATTACCATGTTTTTTATTACAAAAAACATCCACCAAACCTATAAACCATGACTGCACAACCACCAAAAAACATCCAAGACCTGCACATACCCTAGACCTGCACATACCCTACACCTGCACATACCCCAGACCTACTTCATAAGATAATACATCACAAAAAACATCAAAGAAAACACTAGACCTACTTTCAGCATCTTGTTTTCATTCTCTGTTTTTTGCAACACTTGATCAGCTTCTGATTTCCTGGCACACATTCTTCTGACATTGCCTTCATGGTTTCATATGGTGGCCAACAGAGCAGGTATCAAGACAATGGGGTTTGTACAAGTAGGGGGGGGTCCATCCAGTCAACGAAACCACATCCATTTGTGCAACGATGGTACCTACATCCTGGATTCTCATTCGTCCATGAAATTCTGAGGTCTGTTGTTGCTCCACACCTGCACATCACCATTGTTGTTTGGATTGAAGGTTGATATTGCTTACTGATGAAGATGATTGAAGGTGAAGCTTAGGGTTGAAGATTAGGGGTTAAATAGGGAGGGAAAGTTAATCAGAGATATTTTTGTTTAGATATTTTTTTTAATCAGGGGATGAAATGACTAAAATACCCCTTGTTTACGAGTTGAAATGACCCAAATACCCCTCCAGTGATGGAAATGACCAAAATGCCCTTCATTTTCGAGTTGAAATGACCATGGTACCCCTCACGTGACCTGCACGTGAGGGTGATGTAACGGCAGGTAGACGGACGTTAGCTTGAGGGACGTAAATGTAACATCCGGCAAAAATCGATGCGTTTCCGTACGTAATTAGTATATGTAATTAACGGTTTAAGTGCATATTTAAATTAATTGGATTAATTTAGCCTTAGAGAATAGCAAATTCCCCATAAGATGCATATGAATGCACATGTTTAATGTTGAAGCACGGCGAAATCACGTGCGAATAAACTTGTCCGAAACGGACGTTGGTGATTACCCGGTAAAAATTAAATAAACGAAAAGGATCCTAGACACCCAGGATATAAAATAAAGGGTATTTTCATGAAATATAATGTGTTTTGGAACTCCAAAACCATAAATGAAAACTCTAAATACAAATCTCCCGGTAACGAATAAAGTGCGCATACCGCACCCGATACAAGTATAATTTATAATTTCACCCAACGAAAGCCTAACTAACCAACCAACACTTAAAATAGGCAATGTTTAAGGGTTATTAGACGTTATTTTTATGTCCGGATAGCACGAAATTAAAAACCGATTAAAACCTGAATAACGCCCTAACTACATGATTGGATTGTAGCTAGATTATTACTAGATATTTTTGGCTTGGTGGGACCCCCCCCCCCCAAATCCCACAAAATCTCGGCCTACTACATCCCCATACCAAAATCATATACTTTGTACAAGATATTAAGATTTAATTAGATTTATTGTCCTTTTTAGATCTTATAAGATATGTTTTTTTTTGAGAAAATCTTATAAGATATGTGATCATTCACAATATTAAATCAAACCAAATATCTTCTTCTTGAACCTCCATTTGGCCGTAGCTTTTGGAGCACCCACAAACCACCATTTTTCAATTTCAAACATTGTAAATCATCCATAAACAAACCCTTTTTAAGTCCCTTTTAGTGTGTTTCAAGCTTGGAGCTTAACCTTTTGGAAGAACACACTCTAAACTCCATCCAAAATCAAGTGTTTTTATCTTCCCTAGCCTTGTGCTAGTTGTAAGTGTTCTTGATCTTGCTTTGGTTCTTGAAAGTTTATATTTTGATGTTTTTAAAGCAAGTTGTACATAGAGATTGAAATATGATTTTAAACATAAGATATAATGTTTTTTTAAGTAAGATGGATGATCTAAAAAGGGGTATATGGGTCATGGGTTTTTGTTGGTGATGTTGTTATTGTCTTTGTAAGTTACAAAAGTTCACGTAAACTAGTAAAAAGGATGATCTAAGACATGTTAGTAAATGCAACTTGAGTACACTTTAAAGAGGTTTGGATCATCATAAAATGATCATCTAAAACTTAATATAAGGTTGATCTTGTTAAGAAATGGAAAATATAAAAGCTACATAATCAAAGTTTACTAACTTTAAAATACAAGTTGGATTTATTGGACTTAATACACATAAATACACCTATGATTATCCTTAATATCGTCATTATGGACTATTAAAAGTGTTGGAACACTAATACACACCATAGTGAAAAGTTGACATAATAAAGTTTAGTAGAAAATTGTTATTCTTGAAAGATAGAATGGAAAAATGCAACTTTTATAAGTTAAAGGACTATTTTTGTAACTTTAAAAGTTGAGGGACTAAAGATGATATTTTTAGAAACTTGTGTCTAAAAATATAACCATGGAAAGTTTGGTGTCAAAAGTGTAAATAATAATTTTCCAAGGTAGATTTGGTAAATACTAGAAACTGTACACATGTATTTTGTATAAAAGTGTATTTTTATAAAATAGAGTTTTATAAAAATATGGACTTTTCTAACACATGGAATTATATAAAAACAGATGTTTTTATAAAAATGTTAGACAAATTAAAAACTTGGAAAACTTATATAAAAATGAACACTTTTATATAAATGGGAATATAAAAGTGTTGGAGCATTTTTATACATAAGTTACCAAGTCTTGTATTACAAATACAAAAGTATTTATAAAACTTCCAAATAATATGTGTTGAAAATTAAAAAGATGGATAATATTTCTAGGAAACACATATTGGAAACTTGGGAAAAATTAACTATATAAGTTAAGAAATCGGACATGGACGTGTTAACGAACTAAGACGTAAAAGCGGACAACCAAGAAAAATATTATTACGTCAAGATGAGTAAAAATATATTTTAAGGAGTTAAAATATATACAACTTGGGTGAAAAATTACATAACACTTTCCTAAGTGTTGGAAAATATTCTTGAGAGAAAATATAACGTAAATAATCTAAGGATTAAAAACGTTACACGAACGTATGGACTTAACGAGGAAAAGGCATATATATTTATCTATATATATATATTCGGCTCGACGAAATTCTATTATATTTACTTAATGGGAAAGTAAATATACGGGAAGGAAAACCGAGACGAGTAAATAATATATATATGTAAACCGGATCGACGAGATCCTAGTATATTTACTTAATGGGAAAGTAAACATACGGTGTGATGAGTCGAATCGGGCGTTAAAAATATTACATCGAACGACACGATCTTAAGTATAATTATTTAATGGGAAAATAATTATACGTTAAGTGAAGTCGAGTCGAAGATAATATAATACAAGTTACAGAAATTTTAATGAGAATATAAGTAACTGGTAAAAAGGGTAATCCATCACCAACGACCTAGGACATATGTTTAATTAAACGGGGAATTATATGTAAATGATGGTGTTGGGAGTTGGGTGTACAACTTGCCGGAAAAACACACGCTATAGACTTAGTGACTTACACGTACTAGGACGTTCGTAGGTGCTTGACCACGGACTTGCTATTCTCTGCTATGTGATTGTTTCCTGTGCTTCAGGTGAGTTTCACGGCCCCTCTTTACTGTTTTTTACTTGGGGGAAAGATATGTTTGTGTCACATGTTGAAATGTTTTTCAAAGGTTAAAATGTGATTAGTGGCATGGTGAGTACTTGAGTTTTGTTGTATGTTCGCCACTCGGGGTTGAGTCCTCGCTACTGTAACCATTAATTCAGGGAAGTGAAACCGAAGGAATATTTGGATAGTACTATTGGTGCCTGACAAGGCCCACCCCTAATCGATAGCGTCGATTATGCATCGGCGTATGCCTGGGGTGCACGTATTCTGAACTAAGTTGTTATTTGCCGAGAAACAACTGGTGATCGCGGGGCATATCTTTTAGTCTTGGTTTGGTTATGGGACTTAAGGGATTGCTCATCATCGTAGTTTTGTAGGAGCTAGCTACTCCTTACAAAGGCCACAAATTGTGCTGGATCTGCACAGGGTGTAAAAATGTTGTTATTACTAAACTAAAACCTGTGAACTCACCAATATTTTATATATTGACGTCTTTTTAAACATATCTTTCAGGTAACTAAGTGCTGATTAGATATGAGGCTAGTGCGGTGGAAATTCGGGATGTCGGATACTTGACGGGGTTTCATCTGTTGTTACCAACGGGTTGGGAACATAAACGAAAAACCCCATTTAAGAACTTCTTGTTTATTATTTTGTGAAATATTGTAACAAGATACTCAATTACGACATTTTAATAAAATGATCTTTTCTAATTAAATATAGTTTGTGTTAATCTTGACTTTGATATGCTTTCGAGCGTTGCGCCACGTGTTTCCGCCATTGGCGTGGTGTGACAGTAAAGTGTTAGAAAACCAAACCACAGGGACTCAGGATGTTAAGCTTGGGTTGAACCTGTTAGTTTAGGCAAACCACAGGGACGAAAACTGCAATTTTCTCTAATATTTTTTATACTTTTATCATTACTTTCTCTCTGCTTCACTCATAACCACTTTTAAAAAGTATTAAAAAATTGTAGAGGGTGAACAGTTCCATATCAAATATAGAGATAAACAGTAATTTTTCTCTCTCCTCTAATCACAACCATTTACTACCACATATCAAAATATGAAGATTTCACTCACAAAAATATGCATAACCTACTCTGAATGCTCTTACATATAAAAAAATTCCGTAGAAAACTTAATACATAACATTCAAATGGTGACTTTAGACCATCCATCAGTAAAACAAAAAACATCATCAATCAACTCTAATCGGACCAACCAAGATTGACCTTAAGTTGTCGCTACTGTAACATCATTGTTGTGTAATTTTTAGACAACAAAAATTTATTCATAACCAATGGCACAGTCCAGAAAGGTATATAAACAACAATAGTACAAATGAAGAAACAACTGTTTAAAATAAATAGGCATATGAAGATAACAATATCAAACGTACCAACACTGTTGAAAAAAGGTCATGCAAAACATTTAAGAACTGGGGTCCATTGTGATAAGACATGATAGCGTTTGTATTATCGGGTAAAACCCTGTTTTAGTTAACATAAGAAACATAAAAAAATTTCAAAGATCAAAATGCTTAGGAACATAATATTCATCATAAACAAACTATAATTCTAAATAATCTCAAAAACAATCAGCAGTCATATATATATAATTAATATAAACCCTATATTTCACATCTCTAATACCAAGTACCCTGACAAACATTTTTTTTTAAAACACAATAAAAACTAGATCTGATTCAAGGGTGTGGTAAAACAATATATAAGAATAATTAAACAAATTAAAGAATGATTAAACAAAGTATGAAGTTTCATAACAGTACACATTTATTATCCTAAGGTTATACAATGTAATAATTTTAGGAAAATGCAGATTCAGATCTGAATCATCATAGTCCAATTAGGTTTTGATACCAAAAGACAGAAACATAACCGGTTAATACCAAAAAATGCAGACTCAGTAAACTCAATAAACGCATATGAAACAAAAACGGCTATCTATATATTATTTTGTGGATTATAAAACAAAGAAAAGAATTAGGTTTCGGTTACCAGATTGAAGACAAATTCGAGGAAGACGCAGAACGTTGAAGTAGAAGGATGAGATGCTTTTCTTTTTTAAGATGGAATTATGAATAATGGTTATTAAGAATGATTAAACAAATCTATTTGGTTTACCTGAATGAAAAAACCGAACAACAGAAATAGGGTTTGGGTTGGGTTACCTGATTCAAAATCAATGAAGACGACACACAAAGCTTGATGCAGACAAAGGTGGGGAGGCGGTTTTGGAGAAACAAAAAAGAGAAAGATGCAGGCGGATGAGAGCATCGTAATCAGGAAGCAAGAAGAGTAACACGGTTGTTTAGGGGATGCGGTTTTGGAGAAAAAAAATTGGTTTTTATATGATAGATCCTGGATGTAATATGGATCTCGATATTTAATTGGAGCTAGGTGAACACTCTCAAAAGCTTCCATTCAACCTAAGTTTACTCTTTTATTATATAGATAGAATAGAATGATTCAACTTATTGTTAGGATTCGATCTCTCGATCAACACACCAAACACAAACAAACTACAAGAGATAAAAAATAAACGAACACGAGAACACAAGGATTTACGTGGTTCGGTCAGCTGACCTACGTCCACGGGCTGCAACCAGGATATTTTATTATTGCTTTCTGCCTCACTCGTGATGAGGAATTACAAGTACAAGATGCCTATTTATAATTATAGATTAGGGTTTACAACTTGATCCCCAAGAAAACTAATAATGGGCTAATTAAATAAAACGGGCCAGGTCTTCAATTTAATTGGTCTGCCACTTATATGTCTTCTAATCTGAGCCCAAATCAAGGCTCCACAAAACCCAACAATCTCCCACTTGGAGGCTTGATAATCTTCAAACTGCCATCCGCTTTGAACACTTGTATCTCTTGTAATCTTCCTCATTTTCCTGGTTGCAGCGGCCTTCTCATCAGTTAACCTGAAGGCCCGTTGAAGCACCCCCGAGCTCCAACACATCAGTCATGGCTATGTCTGCCGCTGACACATTCTCTGTCTCTACCGGCTCCCACTGACACGAACTGCCGGATCCTGAAACACCCTGAGAATAAACACTCTCCGAATAAAGCAGATAATCATCTGGAGAGACTTCGACAGCTGGAATACTGGTTCTCTTAACCCATTGTCGTCTAGTAACTCTGACTGAAGCACAACCCATGCTCCCACTACCACGAAAACCCCTGACTGGTAGTTCTGAACCTTTCCTAGCACGCTCAACCTGAATCTTACCTGTGGCTCTGGGTTTATCATCTGCAAAACAAACCTTCTTCTGCCCACAAGACTCTGTGAACCCGACTTTGTTTCTCTTCTGAACAGGGGCGGTCACTCCCTCAGACGGTAAACTGACCATGTAAAGCGAACCCCGCTTTCTTCCTCGAGCTATGACAAGATTTCCCTTGATAACTTTCCACTGCCCGTTCCCGAATTTAACCTCATGTCCCTGTTCATCCAACTGCCCCACTGAAATCAACTGTTTCTTTAAGCTTGGAATCACCCTGACATCCTTCAAAGTCCATGAACCGGCTGAAGTTACTATATCCATATCACCCATGCCCGTAACATCAAGAACATCATTGTTCGCCAGTCTTACCTTACCAAAGTCACCTTTCTTCAAATTCCGCAATGCTTCAGTGCTGTGGGTAGCGTGAAATGAAGCACCAGAATCCATGACCCAGGAATCCACATAACTCTCTACACTACATATTAATGCGTCATCATCTGAGCAGTCTGATGCAGTGTTAACTTCTTTCTTCTCGTTTCGACATTGATTCCTAAAATGTCTAACCTGTTTGCAGTTCCAACAGATAACATCACCTCGAGCCCTAGACTGACTCCTCATCCTGTTCTTGCTCCCACTACCTCTGTTATTCTTCCTTCCTCTGCCAACATTCAGTAATTCACTTGATGATCCACCTGAATTTCTTCGTCTGACATCCTCGCCCAGAATAAGATCCCGAATCCCATCAAAAGTGAACTCGCTGGTAGAACTAGTAATCGCTGTAACAGTCCCTGACCAACTATCTGGCAATGATGATAACAGTAGTAAAGCCTGAACCTCATCCTCGAATTTGATGCCAACTGACCCAAGTCTTGACAAAATCGAGTTTAAGTTGTTGATGTGCACTGTAACTGAACTTCCTTCTTTCATCTTCGTGTTCACCAGTTCACGTATCAGGAAAACCTTGTTAGCTGCCGAAGGCTTTTCATACATATTAGAAAGTGCATCCATAATCCCACGCGCTGTGGTTTCCTTCAGAATGTTGAACGCAACATCCTTCGTTAGCGACAATCTAATAACTGCCTTAGCCTTTTTATCCAAGGCCTCCCACTCGTCCTGCTTTAACTTCTCCGGTTTGTCACCCAGTACCATGTCCAAATCCTTCTGAACCAGCAAATCCTCCATTTGCATTTTCCACCAACCAAAGTCTTTTCCATCAAACTTCTCAATCTGAAGTTTACCACTCTCAGCCATTGTCTCCAACTGAGTAATTTCCTGACCTTTTTGTCGTTTTCTGTTGGTTTAATTGACGGCACACATATAGGACGACACCGGTTGATTTTTTTTTGTTGGGATGAACTCGAACAAGGACGAACTCGAACAAGGACGATTGATATAAATTTTAATAGCCTGCTGCCAAATTAAAAAAAACTAACCAATTTGTCTCTCGCGTTGTGTTTCTCCCGTGTGTAACGAGCCGTAGCTCTGATACCAGTTGTTAGGATTCGATCTCTCGATCAACACACCAAACACAAACAAACTGCAAGAGATAAAAAATAAACGAACACGAGAACACAAGGATTTACGTGGTTCGGTCAGCTGACCTACGTCCACGGGCTGCAACCAGGATATTTTATTATTGCTTTCTGCCTCACTCGTGATGAGGAATTACAAGTACAAGATGCCTATTTATAATTATAGATTAGGGTTTACAACTTGATCCCCAAGAAAACTAATAATGGGCTAATTAAATAAAACGGGTCAGGTCTTCAATTTAATTGGTCTGCCACTTATATGTCTTCTAATCTGAGCCCAAATCAAGGCTCCACAAAACCCAACACTTATTTACTTTAAAATGTTGTATTTTATATATAGCTTGATGTTGTAATTTTTATTGACTCGTAGATTCCTATACATCCACGTGTGATTAAATAAAAATTAAATCTTAGTACGATAAATTATGAATTAAACTACTGTTTTAGTGAATAAGATTCTTCTCACTGATATATTACATAATTTGTTAGATAAGATTATGTATTATACTAGATTACAAAACCACGGTACAAAATCTTGATTGGTAAACAATAACTTAAACTAGCGTTAAGCCTCCTCGCATTGTGGCGGGGGCGTAAAATTGTGTCAAATAACACCAATACCATACCACCGTCAACGATACCAACAATGGAAAATCTCATATAAAAAGAAATAGAAAACGAAAAAAACTGGACGAAAAATAGACGTTGAAACGTAAAACCACACATGGATGTTACGACGTGTTAACTTGCAAGTTAGACCGAGATGTGAAACGAAAAAATTGTAAAAGATGAAAACTATATGGAATTGAAGTAAAAAATCCTTCATTAAAAAAACACGAGGCAAATTACATAAGAATAGCATGTAAAGCGGGCAACAAGCTGCGCCGCCACTCCTTCCTGAAAATGAAAAAGTGTCAAGGTTATATTGTAAAGATGTAAATGTTTGACACATAAGAATGGAAGGTAAGCGGGTAACAAGCCCCGTCGCCACCCCATTCTTAAAATGAAAAAAGTGTCAAGGTTATATTGTAAAGATGTAATATTTGAGGTTAAAAACAACACAGTTACATATTAAAAAACCAAAGAAAACAAACCATGATTGTTGATTGCTTGAAGAAGTTGTACAGTAACTTTTAATGTACAACATTATTAAACACATAACACCAAGTAAGTAGGGTTGTTCACGATCCGAGCCGATCCAAGCGGAGCTTTGCTTGTGCTTGGCTCGTTTACAAATTGAACAGAGCGAAGCGGCTCGTTTACACTCAAGTCAAAAACCGAGCAAGCATTCTTCGAACGCAAATTTTTCCGAGCGAGCGCCGAGCGAGAATCGAGCGGTGAGTAATTTGACAACCATAAAATTGGGATGTTTCCTTCGATAATTTCATTGTCATGTGACAACTAAGGTCAAATTGTCCGATAGTAACACTAATATTGAGATCCGAGTGTCCGAGGATGAGGCTTAGGTTGAGACTGGTGAGGTGATTAGTTAACACAGAGAACAATTGTTGCATTGTGACATAGGGTGGTATCAAGTGATGATTAGTGATGGACGACTAATACCATAAAGAAGTCAAGACTGTCACATCATGACTTATGGTTTAACTGTTAAACTCAGTGTTAAATTTTTTTTTCGTTAAGTAAGTTAGTTATATTTTGTTTGCATATATTGATGCAAATCCAATAGAAAGTTATATATATAAACTGCATATATATATATATATATATATGTGTAAATTGTGTATATATTTATAATTAAATATATAATAAATAGATAAAAATGTATTCGAGTCGAAACCGAGCCAAGCGGACCTTTGCTCGTGCTTGGCTCCTTTATAAACCGAACCGAGCCGATCGGCTCATTTACAACTGAGCGGAAGATCTAGCGAGCATTTTTCAAGCATTTTTCGAACGAGCGACGAACGATCGGTGAGCGCCGAGCGATTTGAACAGCCCTACAAGTAAGTATAAACAACTTGTAATTTAATAGTATTTACTATTATTGTTTTCCTATTATTTAATTAATGTCTTTCTTCTACCTAATAAATTTACATTTTTTACCCAAATTTTAATAGACTTGTCGTACACCGCTTGAACCTTAATAATTCTTTTCTTACATATGATTTATGTGCATACCCCCGAGCTTTAATGGTTTTATCTTGCGGAAGTTTAACAATAATTCTTTTGATATAAATGATCTACCCTCCAACCTCCAAACTTTGATAGAGTTGCTATAAGACCCTTAAAGTTTAATAAAGTTATTTTTTTTCTTTTTCTAACAAAGATATGCTATTTTAGTTTTTTCTTTACTTATTATTAGTTAATCTATTATACTTAAAATTAACTTTTAACTTTAGATATGTTTACTTAATTGTGTTAGTTGTCTATTTATACCATAATCTAGATTAAAGCCTACATGGTTTATATTAACTCTTCAATATACGGGGTAACAAATTTAAATGTCTTTTTATTTACCTTATTGTAGTTAAAGCTAACTTTTAACTTTAGATATGTTTACTTAACCATGTTGATTGCTTATTTTTACCGTCGTTTAGATAAACTCCTGCATGGTCTATAACAACCAATCAATAATCATGTAACAAATGCGTCAACGCTAGCACCTTCCTACAACCCCGCCACGAATAGCGGTCTCCATCACTAGTTTATGACAAACATAAAAAACTGGATAAAAAATATGTGTGAATTGTGAATCGAAAATAGAGTTTATGTTCATATTCTGTAGATAATATGTTAACCGATTATTGACACAAAGCCATTTTAAAATGTTAATCAACCCATTTTTTTTATATAGCATACACATGCACCATCCTAAAATCTACTCTAAAAATCCAACGAAATTAGTATAAGCAACTCGTGTCACTAGGCCAAGAGGCGCTTGCTAATCAACCCATCTAATTGAGATATTTACCACAATTATATCTTAGGATAACGGTTCTTCCAGCGGTTATTAGGTTATATGTTTTGGTAACAATGATCATGTCTATTGATGCAACGATATTAGGATATGAAATAAGTATGCCTCTATTGATATAATGATTCATTGCTCCGGCTTATAATACGATTAATCTGGCATGAGCTACATGAGCCCCTGATAGTTTACAAGATAAATTGAAAAGTCGGGCATATCCTGGCCCACCAAGCAAAACCAATGGTTTCTTGGTCAACAACCAGCTAAAGCAAAAGTTCCATTAAAGAGCGTTTTCACAGGGTAAAACCTCCTCAGAGAATATAAGTTTCCATGAGGCTGATCTTGAGCCGCCATCCAGCACAAAGGTATTGCTTAGATACTAGGGGATTTTTCCCTTTTATCCAGACGTGCAACCATTATTCTGCCCTCCTTAGTTAACTCGAAGGGAATGGGCTTTACCTAACCCACATCATATTGTCTTTGAAATACCTTTCAAAAAAATATTGTCTTTGAAATATCAATAGCTAGTTGATATCTAAAAAAATAAGGAAGAATGAAAATTCATACATAATCGACAATTAAAAGGATATAGAAGCTGAGTGGTATATTAAATTGATTGGATGTGGAAAAATGATAAATGCATAGTTATATATGTTTGCATTTAAGGGGATGTTATCACTTTCATATCAACCATGTTCTATGGAAGACTTTTTTTCGTATTAACTCCTTTCCAACATGAAGACCATTTCTTCTCCTTAATTTAAAAATCAATATTTGCATTTTTTAAAGAGTATAACCTTATAAATTAATAATGTTGAGATGAAGATATTTTATTAATTTAGTGAGATATTATTGTATCGATAAATTAATAATTTATTAATTTTAAGAGGGTTTTACGTATAAACCTTTAAATTATCGGTGTGTATGGGTCGGTTTGGTCGGTTTTTTATACCATTAACCATAACCATAACCGCTATTTTCGGTTATGGGATTTTCGTAACTATAACCATAACCAAACTTCGGTTATGGTTAATCGGTTATGAATTCGGTTATGGTTATTTCGGTTATTAACCAAAAAAATCAACCAAAGCTAACTTTTCGGCTAAATTATAAAATTAAAAGCCATGGGTCTTAAAAACTCATAACCTACAATGATAGACTTAGCTTGGGTTATTATTTATAAGTTAATCAAGACTACACTTTCTAGTTAAGTACCAATGTGGAATCCCTTTTAATTAGATATTAACAAAAAAACATATTTAACCCTTTGTTACAACTTACAAGTTTAATTCATCATAAAAAAAAAGAATACTACATCAATATCATGTTGTTAACAACATACTTTTATTATAGTAAAAAAACCTCTATATAGTTAATATAGAACATAAATCGATTACATAAACTTAACAATACAAGTTCGGTTCGTTCGGTTATATCGGTTAACCAAAGCTTCATAACCATAACCATAACCGCTCGGTCGGTTATAGAAATTTCATAACCATAACCATTGGTTATGGGTTAAAATCGGTTCAATTATGTCGGTTATGATTCGGTTATGTCGGTTATGGTTAATTTTGCTCACCCCTACTTTAAATAACCATGTCCAATGTACATTCACAAATTAATTGAATTTCTCAACTTCATGTTTTTTAATGAGTAACAAGTTAGTTTCAAGACACATTTCTTTTCTATGTACATTAAGTGCATTGAAGAGCTTTAAAGATGTATTTGAAGTTCACCAAAAACTAAGTGACTATAGATTCATTTTTTACTAGACAATTTAGTAATTATTAATTTATAGTTTCGTTAAGATCAATATATATACATTGTGATTTTGAAAAAAGTTATTATCTTATTATTTTATATTAGGTCTGTTTTTGTACTGATCCCAACTTGGGACTAGATAACTTATTAATTTTATCAATGTTATTAATTTACCGATTATTAATTTATTTAGGTTTACTGTATCAACAATCACTTAATTTATATCTATATCTATACTACTCCCTCCGTCCCATTTTAAATGTCCATTTTTGCACTTTTTTTTTGTTCAAATTAAATGTCCATTTCTAAGCAATTTCCAATTTTGCCTATAAAAGACAAAACACAGTCAAATATTTGAAATAATAACTTGAGGATATTATTGCCATTTTACAAATACAAACAAAGATTTCTTAATATGCGTGTTTTGTGGGGTCGATGACATCTAAATTGAGACGGATGGAGTATTTAATAAAAGAAAACAAATAGGGGACACATGTCAATTATTGGAGATATCTACTTTGGTTTTATCTCTTCTCCCTTTTAGTTAATTATGGGTACTTAATTTTTTAATTAAGAATAATTATTGTATCAATAACCAACTATATTTAATTCAAAATAAATAATTAATTTGTTAAACAAACTTATACTTTACTTAAAAGCGTCTGATACGGTTCACACTTCACAACTCCATGCACCTCTATAATGGCTACGTGGGTAGTTGCAGTAGAGTTAATATTATTTCACTATAATCGGACAAATGGGTCATGGTGGGTGATAGAGTGAAGATGGTAAATGGCGATAGATCTATTCAGTGGGGCTGGAAGAAGGACCCGTCTTCGCAGGATGAAATTTCAGAACTGTTCCAGCTTTTAGTAGACTTGTTCGAGTTTTCACGGGTCCATGGCAAATGACGTGTGGAAGTGGAAGGGAGATGCAAACGGGGTGTTCTCAGTTAGGTCGGCGAAGGAGCTGTTATACAAGTCTTATAACTCGATCCATTTGCAGCCGATTAACTGAAAGTTTGGGTTCCATTGAAATGTAGAATCATGGTCTGGAGGACTATTCGAGATCGCCTTCCTACTCGCGTCGAGCTGGCTAAACGTGGTGTCCAGTTGCAGAGCGATTCTTGTATTTTTTGCCAGTCGGATCAAGAGTCTGCCCTGCACCTTTTTACCGCTTGTATCTATGCGCATGAAGTTTGAACAGATTAGTAGCTTGGTGCCGTTTACCCCCTTTCTTTGCATTTAGTGTGCAGGATATTCTTCAACTGGGAGATTCTCACCAAGTTCTTCCTTCGCAAAAGTCAATTTTACGAGGCATTGTATATACGGCTATGTGGACTCTTTGGAATGAGAGAAATGCTCGTATTTTCACTCGCAATTCTCGAAGGCCGGTTGAAGTGTTGGAGAGCATCAAGACTACCTCGTTTTTCTGGTACCGTCATAGAACTAGAATTAAAAATCTTGAGTGGACTAATTGGTGTAAATATCCGTTGAACTCGTTGTAATTGTTTCGTGCCGGGGCTGCCTTTTCTCGAGGTTTGCCTTTGGCCTTTTTTTGTGAATGAAGTTAGCTTTACAAAAAAAAAGGTAGTTATATTTTTATTTTTAGTAGGGATCCACTAACTCCATGATTTCCATATTTTTAGTGGTAGTTGATTATTATTTTCCTATTTAAGTTCTTGTATTTGCATTTTGTGGAAATGAATGAAAAATTATAGAAAGCTTTTGGCTTGATCCCTCTTTCATCTTGTGATTCTTGGAAATTTTGTAGGTTTTTTCTTTGTAAAACCTATCAGCGTCTGATGCACTACTGAACAAATGTGATCAGTCGTGGATGGGGATGTCGTTGTTCGATCCAGAGGGTCCAAAAAACACATGCCAAAACACAAAATCTTGAGACGCGGAAGCTTCTAGCATAATTATCGGAACCTTATAATCACCCCTCGTGGATTGACATCGACATTCTCGTACACAAATTCTTCCAAGGCAATGCATAGAATCTAAGCTTCCTATTATTTCTAGAAAGCCTGATGTCTCTCATGTGATGCATATAAACACACCAAATGTCAGTGCATGTCAGTATACAAAGAAATTCTTTAGAATACAAACTTATAACGCCATCGCAAAACTCTTGCAAGCTTTCATGTGATGTTCTCTCAGACATGAGTGTCAAGAGGGTTATCGTATGCTGGTTTTTCGTATTGCTTACATGCACTTTTGTAACGTCGTAATACGCTGACACGTGTAGCATCATATGTTGTTTGAATGCACGTAATACGCTGACGGCGTGTAGCATCATATGGTGTAAAGGTTTGATCGTTGTTGAAATATTCACTAAGTATTCCACTACTAGAAAACTGGGTATTTCCGACTGCATTTCCGGTCGCAAAACGGTCGCAATTGCCCTTTTGCGACCGTTTTACGACTAGAAACATAGTCGGAAAAACACCTGACACAAATGCCCTATTGCGACTAAGTTGCGACCGATGTTACTTTTTTGCGACCCACATTTTGCGACTATAAACGGTCACAAATATTGCGACTGCTTTCTGGTTTTGTGAAACTTGCTTCGTTATGAAAAATCTGCGACCGTGTTGCGACCCGCTTGCTTTGCAACCGTTTTGCGACCCCGCTTTCCTTGCAACCGTTTCGCGACCGCTTGCCTTGTACAAACTTGCGATCGTTTTTTGCAGTCGCAAAATGTTTTTCTTATTAATTTACTTTCTTAGCTATTTTCAATATTAACCTGCTTATAATTTCATATTTTTAAAATTTACGTATTTATCGAATTCTCAAAGTTATATATAAAAAACATTCCAATTGAAACATCAAATATTACAGTTATCATAACAAAATAAGAAAGTTAATTGCTCTTTGTTGCAGCAATCTGTTTTGCACCAACAGCAAAGAACTCGGTGATGACTTCAAGTGGCATTCCTTAGTTTCAGGCACCTTCAAGAAAACAAACACCCACGATATGATGCATACGACAGCATACAGTCCAAAAACTCCCGATAGACCAATGGAAGTAAGCAGTACGGGTAGGGAGTAGGTTACGATGATGTCACAGATCCAAAACGTGAGCGCGCAAATGCTATGCACAGTCCACGTACTTTGGTTGGGAAAATCTCCGCACACAGGATGTTGGGGATTGGACCAAATCCCATCATGAAACAACAAAAATAGATCACAACGCTAGCTGTCGAGATGGCTGCATTCACAACGCTCCCAAAGTCGACTACACTTCCAATCACCAAGATCACTAGGGTCAAAATCAAGACTGGAATTGTAGTCAGCAGCAAAGTTCTGCAAATTTCACCGCAAATGAAGAGCTTAGATATTTCTTAATAACATCAAAGTTGGTTAAAAAATAACATTTTCCCCAAATAAATTTGTAAAACGGTAGCATTAGAAATGTATGTAAACAACCTTCATCCAGAGATGTCCATGAGCCTCGTTGCTACAGCAATGCAAGGAAGCATCAGTAAAGTTGTGATGCAACTAGTAATAAGTGATGATGAGGTTGAACTAATGCCCAAATTTGATAAAAGAACACCAACACCGGCCTCCTCAAGAATTTGAGGGTGTGTAGTAAAGGACTCCATTGATGCCAGAGAACTGCAAGCAATTCAACAATTAGATTTTCAAGAAACAATTTTGCTACAAGATCCATAAAGTATGTTTCGTTTGTGTTACTTGTTGAAGTATCTGAAGACCAACACCGACAAACAATGCATGCTTAACTCCTGGTTCAAAGAGATCCCTCCAGCTCGGCCCTTTCATTGCAGCTTCAGATGGGCTGGTCCAATTGGGTGCTGATCCACAAGGTCTAAAGTGCAGGTTGACTAACCAACGCTGCGGCCTGGAATACATCACCATCTGGCACCCTTATCATCCTTGGGTAATCTGTAACGCTACTACGTTATGGATGTCATCCAAACGACACAACATTTTGATCTTTTAAATAAACCGCTGGACCATGATAAGGATCCATACAACTATCCAAAAAACCAAAATTTAATGTTACCGCAAGCAATGAACATCAATACATGAGTCATGAATTTCGTTTTGTGAGCACGTAATCGACAGTTTGGACTAATGGTAAAAGGAGGGAGTTGTTAAATAAGCAAAGTACCTTCCAGAGAGTGTATCGCCTTGTCCACCACAACGTCGAGGGAACCAAATATGCTAACTGATCTAACTGCATATGCATTTAAATAAAGACACAAAAATAATATCAGAATAACAATCCAAATTTTTAATAAAGCAATTTAGGATGTTCCAAACACTTAAGACTACTTTTTTAGGTCATTTCTATGGACCTTTGACGTGCTCTTTTTGATGGGGCTTATGATCCAATTTCACATAATAAATTAAAATTGTTCCCTATGTCACAAGAGTCCAATGAATGCATCTTTCTTTTGCAGCATTTATCCTTCTGGCTATGTCTATCCTTATTTATATGGCATAACTGCATGGATTTCTAAATAAATAATCTTCACAGATTACTTCACTTACCAAATTAATTTTGAACCAAAATTAAAAAAGAATATCACTTTTAAAAAAAATATCAAATGATGTAAGTTTGCTGAAGATGTGTTAGATTATTAATATATAAAACCAGAAATGCTAATTTACAAATACCATTATGACATTCAACAATTATAACAACGATATTAGTTTATAAACATCATAATTTCTATGTTCATGAACAGAAGACCAATAACTACTTCAACTATGTAGAACTGACTTAAACTAGTTTTAATTAGAGATAATTAAATGATAAAACATGCATTTTATTATTTTAAAAAGAGAAAATTACGCAATTAGTCCCTGTGTTTGCCTTTTAGTTTCACCTTCAGGTATTAATGTTTAAAAGTTTCATGTTAAGGGTTTAAGTTTAGTTTTTTGTTACATAATAGGGTATTAGCACTAACGGAGGTTAATATTTAACTGAGTTTACCCTAATGTGACAAATGGTAAACCACAAGGACCAAATGTGAAATTTAAGTGGGCCCACCTAATAATCTAAAATAAAAAATATTCATGCTTGTAGTGAGGGTCGAACCCGGTTTGATGACCGGTTCGATCCTAACATTCAATGTTTCAACCAACTACGCCACTTGTTAATTTGGTTTTATTATTGAAACGTTTTTTTATAAAACCAATTATCAGATCGAATGGATATGGATCCAGAAACGATTGGATTCGACCCCACTACAAGCATGAA
>JAUTDX010001204.1:0-82534 GCA_030844895.1 Ambrosia x helenae
ACCTTTACCTCGGAAGCGATCCTTGGACAAGAGTTCACTTTAATGTGTCCTTAGCAATGGACTATGAGATTATACATCTCACTTTTGGTACATCTGAAACAGTCAGATCAGTATAATTTTTCTGTCAAGTTATTGGTATATAACTCTAGCTAGGTTATTCAAGCAGAAGTGGTAACCTTGATCAACCCATGTGTGACCCATCAGTGGAAAAATAAATGGTTTGGGTCAAAACCAGTACCGTTTGGATTGACCATAAGTGTCTTTTTTCCATAAAAAAGAATTAAAGTTTCCATGAATTAATTTTATACGTACCCTTACGAACTTAAAAAATTTCCTATACGTCTAACCTAGACTTAAAAAACCATACATGCCCTCACAAAGTAGTTAAAATATCAAATATGCCCAATACATAAAGAACAAATTAATAAATGACCATATATCGATATGTTTTTAAACTTTAAAATTTCATATATGCCCATCTATAACTTCAAAATTTTATATTTACCCCATTTTTAGCTTGAATTTATTTTACCCGATAATATGGTGTAGGGGATGTTTGAAATTTGAATATGCTTTGATTGAGATTTGTAAAATGTATTTAGTGATTGTTTAGTTGATTAGTTTATAGGTGAGGGAAGTTTGAATTGTTGCAATTTAATTAAGTGATTTTTTAGTCGATTAGGTTTTAGATTTTTCAAACCCGGGACCTTCCCGGGGTAATCAGCTGATTGACCCATAAGTGTCTTTTTTCCATAAAAAAGAATTAAAGTTTCCATGAATTAATTTTATACGTACCCTTACGAACTTAAAAAATTTCCTATACGTCTAACCTAGACTTAAAAAACCATACATGCCCTCACAAAGTAGTTAAAATATCAAATATGCCCAATACATAAAGAACAATTAATAAATGACCATATATCGATATGTTTTTAAACTTTAAAATTTCATATATGCCCATCTATAACTTCAAAATTTTATATTTACCCATTTTTAGCTTGAATTTATTTTACCCGATAATATGGTGTAGGGGATGTTTGAAATTTGAATATGCTTTGATTGAGATTTGTAAAATGTATTTAGTGATTGTTTAGTTGATTAGTTTATAGGTGAGGGAAGTGATAGAGAATAATCAACTTGGTATTCTCATTGATTTGTGATGTATAAATAATACAATGGATCTCCACATATTAGGGAGAGATTGTTACAAAATAAGAACAAGATAATATCTAAATAATTACAAGATAATATCTAAATATAACACATGCTATTACTCCCCGCAGTTGAGACGTCGGGAGGACCGATGTTGAGACTGGTACGAAAATCATCGAACAGGACACGTGGAAGTCCCTTGGTGAAGATGTCCGCAATCTGGTGACGAGAAGGAACATGAAGCACCCGAATGTGTCCGCGCTGAACTTGTTCACAGAACAAAGTGGATGTCGAGCTCAATATGTTTAGTGCGTTGATGCTGAACTGGGTTGCCTGAGAGATAAACTGCACTAACATTGTCACAATAGACCAAGGTAGCTCGAGAAAGCGGATGATGAAGTTCCAGAAGAAGATTGCGTAACCAGCAAATGTCAGCAACAACATTGGCCACCCCCCGGTATTCAGCTTCAGCACTGGATCTGGAGACTGTGGACTGGCGTTTAGAAGACCAGGAGATAAGATTATCACCCAAATAAACGCAGTAGCCGGAAGTGGAGCGACGAGTGTCAGGGCAACCGGCCCAGTCGGCATCCGTGTAATGCGCGAAGAGAGAGGGAAGATGCAGGACCCAGATGAAGACCATGATCAGAAGTACCCTGCAAATAACGGATGATACGCTTCAAAGCGTTCCAGTGATCCAGACGTGTGTGCATGCATGTGCATGCAGATCTGCTGCACAGCATAAGAAATATCCGGCCTGGTAAAAGTAAGATACTGAAGAGCTCCAGCGAGGCTGCGATAGGTAGCGGGGTCATCATGAAGAGGACCTGTGTCTGCAGACAGTTTGGATTGCGTGTCAACTGGCGTAGCCACTGGGTTGCACGAATCCATAGAAGCCCGATGAATGATGTCACGAACATATGCCTGTTGTGACAGAAACATAGTGTCACCATCCCTGGTCACCTGAATACCCAAAAAATATGACAAAGAACCCAAGTCTTTCATAGCAAATTCAGCGGACAAATCCTGTAATAAACGGGTCTTGAGAGCTTCATTGGACGTTGTGAGAATAATGTCGTCCACATATATAAGTAAATAAGCAATGTCAGGGCCATGATGATAACTAAATAAAGAATTATCTGACTTGCTTTGTGTGAACCCCTGCAAAAGAACAAAATCTGTAAACCGCTGGTACCAAGCCCGGGGGGCCTGTTTCAAACCATAGAGAGATTTCCGAAGACGACAGACATGATCCGGAAAATCTCTGTGGCGGAACCCCATGGGTTGATGCATATAGACGGTTTCCTCCAAATTGCCATGAAGAAAAGCATTAGTAACATCCAATTGATTAATTGGCCAAGACTTGGACAAAGCCAGTGAGAGGACCAACCGTATAGTAGATGGTTTGACAACAGGACTAAATGTCTCACCACAGTCGATACCCGTCTGCTGTTTACGACCATCACACACAAGACGCGCTTTGTAGCGCTCCAAAGTACCATCCGATCTGAACTTATGTTTAAACAACCACAAGCTACGAATAATGTTCATGTCCGGGGTCCGAGGTACAAGCTCCCAGGTCTTATTTTTAATAAGGGCACTAAACTCGTTAGTCATGGCATTATACCACTCGGGTGAGGACAAGGCAACCTGTGGGTTTTTGGGAATGGGCACAACGGTGGTGGTGTGAAGATTGAATGGATGTTTGGGCTTCACGATGCCGCTCATAGAGCGAGTGTGAGGCCGTGAGGTAGATTGAGGAGGAGGGGCTGGCTCTTGGGCTGTGGCGGAGGACGAACAGCCTGATGGGCCGTAGAGGAGGATGGGTTGTGGGCCGAGGGTGGGATAATGTTTTGGGCTGTGAGGGGTGAGGTGATAGGTGACGATTGGGCCTGGTCAGGAGGGGGGTTAGGAGTAGAAGAGGGAATAGGTGTTGGGCTGAAAGGATTGGGGTTTGGGCTGGACACGGGATGGACACTTGACGGTGGGACAGGAGACGTGGGTTGAGGGTTGTGGGAGTTTTGAAGGTAGTCCCATACAATGGGGTTAATGGTTGGGTTTAAAAAGTCATAGGATGGTGGTTTGGTGGGTGATTGGATGGTATAAGGAAAAATGGTCTCCTCAAAGTGTACGTGTCTCGAAATGATTAGTTGGTGGGTAGTGAGGTCAAGACACTTATACCCACGATGATTGGCAGGGTATCCAAGGAAGACACAAGGGTGGGAGCGATAATTTAATTTGTGAATTGTGGTAGATGGGTGAAGGGGGTAGCAAAGACACCCGAAGACACGAAGGTGATCGTATTCCGGGATGCAATGATAAAGGAGAGAAGTTGGGGATTTAAAGTGGAGCAGTTTGCTAGGCAAGATGTTTAATAAATATGTGGCGGTTTCAAGTGCATGATGCCACAGGTTAGGGGGTAAGGAGGCTTGGGCAAGTAAGGTGCGAATCATATTATTGATCGTGCGGATTTTGCGTTCCGCCTTGCCATTTTGGGATGAGGTGTAGGGGCAGGAGAAACGGAATTGCATGCCCTGGATTTGACAAAAGTTATAAAATTGTTGATTTGCATATTCCTTCCCATTATCACATTGAAATTGTTTAATTCTAGAATTAAATTGTGTGCGAATGTGATTATGGAGAGTGGTAAAGGTGTTAAATACTTGTGACTTATTTGCAAGAGGGAACGTCCACAAAAAATTGGTGAAGTCATCAACAAACAATATATAATATTTGTGGCCTCCGGTACTAAGTACCGGGGAGGTCCATAAATCACTATGAATAATGTCAAAAGCAGAATGAGTAACATTGACAGAATCATAAAATGGTAGTCTAACACTTTTACCAAAAATGCAAGGTTCACAATGAGTTTTATTAAATTTGCCATAATCAATGAAAGACGAAAGTTTTAAAGACTGTAATAAAGTAGTGCCAGGATGACCCAATCTTTGATGCCAGCGATCTTGAGAAACAGCAACGAAAGTGTGTGGTGAGGAGGGCTTGAGTGGAAGTGGTTCAGTCAGTGGGTAAAGATCGCCAGTGCTATTGCATCGGAGGATAGGAGCCCGGGTTTTGAGATCCTTCACAAGAAAGCCAAATGGGTCAAATTCAATAGTCACTAAATTATCAGTGGTTAGGCGACGGGCAGAAATAAGGTTTTTGATAATATTGGGGGCAAATAGGACATCATTGAGTTTAAGGGGGGGGTAGGGTGGTGGTAGGACTTGGTTGCCTTGGGCCAATACAGGAATGGTAGTGCCATTACCAACTATAATAAATTTGTTAGTGCATTTATTAAAATTAGACGGAGAGTATATACCTGCGGCATTGGCGGAATGAGAGGAAGCACCAGTGTCCATCACCCCATGATCTGGCGGGTTGAGAGCAAGTGAGTAAAGAGCTTGTTCAATGTCGGTTGGTGAGTAGGCAGCATAATTAACCTGATCCGGTCTCGGGCGAGTATACTTGAGAATTAGTGTTATTGGGCCTGGAAGGGTAGGGACAAGGTGGTGGTTGTTGGGCTGTACGGTTCTGGTTAAAGGCTGCGGCCCATTGGGTAGCAGCCCATGAATTGGGAAACACTATGTAAGGGTGTGGGCTGCTGTTGGACTGTTGAGGGGCTGACCTATTGCGACTGTTGGTATTGGGCCTATTGGGCCGTTTGTTTTGTGAGGTGCCACGAGCAGGTCTGTTACGGTTTGGGTTAGAGGAAGTGTTAGAGGGTGGGTGTGTGGTAGGGTTTGTGACAGCGGTGTGAAGAGCTGTGGCAGTGGCGTTGGAAGCCCGAGTCGCATGACGCTTCTTTTTGGTCTCCTCCTGTGTCAAGCGAGAGCGTACATCCCGAAAATCAGGAAGCGGGTTCTGATTTTGTAGCACCGTAGAGATGCTATCATATGATTCGGTAAGGCCGGTAAGTACTTTAAGCACAAGCATGCGGTTGTCAACCGGGGAGCCAACGCTCGCAAGTTGATCGGCCAAATGCTTGGCTTGTTGGCAGTATTCATCCATTGACGAAAAATTCTCAAGGTATAAATTCGCGAACTCCTGGCCGAGATAAATTGCCCTTGTATTTTGATTATCGTTGAATTCACTCTCAATCGCAGACCATGCTTCAAAGGCCGTTTGACCGGGAACCAGAATAATATGAAGAAGGGGTTGGGAGATCGTGGCATAAATCCACTGCAAGACAAGAGCGTCTAGACGTGACCAAAGGGATTCGGATGCTAGGAGAGCAGCCTCTGCCTTTGCAGCCAACACGGGGTCAGAGGAGGAGGTAGCTGCGGTCACAGGGGGTTTTGGAGCGAGGTGATTTTGAACCTCGTAGACTTGACAATGGACCTTGAATAAGGTTGACCATGTCGTGTAGTGAGTTGAGTCTTTCTCTAAAAGAAGAGGGATATGGGATTTAATATTTGTAACGGCAAGCGCCGGGTGAAGGGTGGGTGATTCCATGGCTGACAGCAGCGATGGACAGAAAAGAACAGAGAAGAGGTGATCGGAAAAAGGGGAGGTGCAGGGAAGAGGGTAGGCGGCGGAAGTGTAGAAGGATACAACCTAGATTGATACCATGATAGAGAATAATCAACTTGGTATTCTCATTGATTTGTGATGTATAAATAATACAATGGATCTCCACATATTAGGGAGAGATTGTTACAAAATAAGAACAAGATAATATCTAAATAATTACAAGATAATATCTAAATATAACACATGCTATTAGGAAGTTTGAATTGTTGCAATTTAATTAAGTGATTTTTTAGTCGATTAGGTTTTAGATTTTTCAACCCCGGGACCTTCCCGGGGTAATCAGGTAGTTATTTTATATTTACTTATCCACTACTACTTCTCGGTGAAGGCATTAATTAACCTAATAATCCATTTAAACACACAATGTTACTTGTAAAATCATCTTTTATCTGTGTCGACGAAAATGTTCTCTTGTTGGTTGAACATTAAAAATAAAGCGACTGCAATCTGTGGCTTTGGTTTGACCTACATCATTTGTGGCATCAATTCGTATCATTTATACGGGTCATGAAATCTTTATATATTCGATCACGTCTCCACTTATAACCTTTAAATGAATTGTATCATACAAAACAGTGATCTATGAGAGAACTATATAAACACATATACATATTACTTCAATACATAAGACGTTTGTGTAATTGCATATCCGTCCCTTTTTCCTCCCACTATATCCGAACAACACACTGTATAAGTTTTTGTGTGGATTATTCTCCACTTAAAATTGATTATGGGTTGAATGTGTGTATGTGCGTGACAATTAAGATGATCATGAGACGATATTCGTCTAATGCAAAACTTTTTTTTTTAAGTAAAGAGCTAATCATATAAACACTTGTTATAAATGTTTTAAGTGCACCTATTGTACGTTATAACCGGATTACACAAGTATCTATATTTTTTTAAGACCATGTGTAGTGGTTCATGGCCCTTAGGGCGTTTTTTTGCTATGTGGCGTCCATGTCAGCTAACTTATTTTAAACCAAAAAAGTATGTAGTGGTTCATGCCCATTTCACACCCTTTCTATTATTACCTAATGATTGAATAAATTTACAATTTCTCTTACTCGGATTTTTTAAGATAAATAAGATTTAAACTAATAATACAAAAAAAAGTATTTAAACTAATAAAACTAAAAATAAAAGCTCCCTCATATATAATCTTTCTTCTCGCGATGTCGAATACTAAGTATAATATATAAAATATTAGTGACCAATATTATATATAAAATATTTAATAACTAGCATTTTTAAAACCTAAAAATACTATTATATAATTCTTTCTCGTCACAGTTGTCAAAGACTAGAAAACGTGGCAACCCAAAATAATTGTGTGCTGTCGTTTTTGCTATGTATATGGAAGGTAATTGTTTATTATTCAGATACTTAACGGTTTCTTCTTGGTTCTCTCAAAATTTGAAGCGTGAAATATATCACGCCACCCACCATTTTTTTGTGATTTAACGCCGACGGGAGAGGTGTGTCGGGCGTGAAATCAGCGTGAAGAGGGCATTACACGCCCCATTACGTTCGGTCTAACAATGATGCACAAGACAATTATGTAACCGAACAACCGTATATCGTTTTATCACCCACTGTCCTTCACTGATAGCTCAGTTGGTGAATGGACCAGGAATCCCTCTTGGAGTCCTGGATTCGATTCCCACGAGGAACATAATGAGAAATGATGGATGACTCCTGGCACATGGTCACGAGTTCGAGTCCTGATCTCACCCGGGTTTTACCAATCCTTCATCGTCGTGCCTATGGGCGGGTGAGGGTTGGGTTTTCCCTGGTTTCGGGAACTGCATGGGCGGGCCTGACTACGCCAGCCGCCCGAGGTACGTATAGGCCCTCAATTGGGTTGGTCGTGGGGGTCTGTCCATATTGTGGGGACTCCCCTGGATAGTCGGACAGAAATGTTTGTTGGCCGTTAAAAAAAAAATAAAAAAAAATGTAGAATCTACAAAAGTCAAGGGACTTAAAGTGTAAAACTACCTTACGTACTACAAATTAGTAGAACAAAGCGTTTGTGAATTCGACAACAACATTCCCTCATAAATTCATCAGGGGATTCAGAGCATCTCACATTTTCTCTCGATCTGTTAATTTGCAGTAATGTATCACAAAATTTAAAATTACATTTTCATTATGCTATCGATTTATCGCGCGTTTTAAGCTAAAGATTTATTAGTTCTGACTTTGATTTGGTATATTTCTCATCGTTGATGACTATATCATATCATGTTACCGAATGAATCGAACGATATAACAGGAATTGGAGGTATTTTAGTCGATTGATTTTGACGTTTAGAAATGATTATAAATTTACAAAATGTTAGCTTTGTATTTAGTTTATGTTTTTGTTTCTTATTTTCATCACTTCATTATATCGTTACACATAATTGTTACGTATATGTCCTGGACAGTATTTGTAAACAAGCCAAGTCACACGTGAGCTACTTGAGATCATATTGCTAAAAAATTGAAGCAAATCTTAAGCATGAAAGTATGTTTACTTGATAAACGTGTCTAGATCTGTTGAACTTGAGTATGCTTGTGAGCCTAAACGAGTCTTCTATTTTTATATTTTTTAGCATTAAATTTATACTTAAATAACAAATATTATTATGTATAAAATCATGATAAAAATTAACTACATAATAAATGAGCTGCGAGCTTTAAAAATAGAGTTCGAAACAAACTTAGCTTGAGCTTACACCCTATCCTTAATCCCTAAATAAATATAGTTGCATTTCATTTGTTTGTTTGTTTGTTTTTTTTTTTGCTAAAATCAAATAACAGAATATGATTCTTTCTACAGTTCATTCAGATCATAAAAGATGTTTAAGATCCCATCTCATCAAGTTGCTGGACATCATGCAAGTAGCGTGACACGCGGGCCCCTCATCGACGATTCGGGCCGTTTTTACAAGCCTCTTCAAGGCGACGAACGCGGGTCAGATGAAGTAACTTTTTACAAACAGTTTGCTTCCAACACGAAAATCCCGAAAAATATACGTAAATTCTTCCCTATTTATTATGGCACTAAAGTTATGAATGCATCTGATGGGTCCGAACACCCACATATCGTGTTACAAGACCTCACCGCCAATCGTGAAAATCCCACCATTATGGACATCAAAATCGGGTCCCAAACATGGGGCCCGGAAGCTTCGGACGCATACGTTGCAAAATGCTTGAAACGAGACCGTGAAACCACTAGTGTTAAGTTAGGGTTTAGGATATCGGGTTTGCAAATCTACATTAACGAAGAGGTCGGGTTTCATAAACCGACTAGAGATCTTGTACTCAAAAGTAGTGTAGATGATGTTAGATTGCTTTTTAAGAAATTCGTATCGGCTGATTTTGTTGTGGAATCAGGTTTGGGCCCGGACTGTGGTTTGGCATCCGCGGTGTATGGCGGGCCCAATGGGATTTTAGCCCAATTGTTGGAGCTAAAGGCATGGTTTGAGGATCAAACCATATATCATTTTAGTGCTTGTTCACTTCTTTTCATGTTTGAAAAGGGGTTGGGTTTAGAAGGGGGAGTCCAAATGCACAAGTGAAGATAATTGATTTTGCACATGTTACTGAGGGTAGAGGTGTGATTGATCATAACTTCTTGGGTGGGTTATGCTCTTTGATAAAGTTTATATCTGAGGCTATTGGAGAATAAGATGGAGATGGCCAATAAAGGGGTGACTATTTTCAACAATTTATTTATAAATGATTCTGGTTATGTTTTAATTATATATTTTAATTGTATTTTGAATGATTTTATTTATATTGTTTTATTTTAGGAATTTTTGTAATCATGTCATAACTATTTAATAAAATAAGATTTTGTGCTATAGTTAACGAAAACCTGACTCCATTGACTAGCAGACATAAAATATACTAGTTTGTATTGAGTCTGGCCTTATCAGATTGAGCCTGACCTTACCAGGTTTTTCGTTCAAGATCAACCACTGCAACCAAGAATCAAGTATCCATTGACCATAGTTGACTGATGAATAGTTTTAGTCTTTAGAGATACACGAGAGTGTGTGTGTATTTGATTTGTGTCTAACTCCAAAATAGGCCAAAGAATGTGTTTTTATATGTAGCAAACCACCACATTGTTGATAAGTTTTCAACTGAATTGTTGGCTTTGGTTCCACTCCGGAACTGGTCAAGTGTGTTGCCCATTGGACTCGTAGGAGGCTTGACGCCGTTGTTAGCTAAAGTCAATAATCATATAGTCTCAAACGACACCCGCACCTCCTAACCCAATGAAACCTATTCAAATTTTCCCTTGTGTCTTAAATAAATCCTAACTACCTAAACTGAATTGCTGACACTAAAATTACGAATATTAACACACATTGATGTCTTGTCCTTATACTTGTTATACATGTGACATTTATTTATGTAAACAAACAATTCGGTGTTTGGTATAGTACAGTTTGATACTTGTTCTTGGTAAACATTTAGGTACGTTTTGGAGCGAATCAGTTATAGACCGTTAACATGTGGTTTGTTGTTCGTTAATTAAATTTTGAGTACCGGATTTGACATCAAAATTTGGTGTAGCCAATGTAGTCCAATTTCATACGTTCCTCACCCTCCTACTGGTTTTGATATCTCAAATTTGGTGAGGATGGTGTTTAACGGTTTAGTTTGAATTTTTTTTGGGGTTGAAACCGAAAACCAAATTCATATAGTGCAAAACCTTATTCGAATTCGGTTTACTTTTTAGTTTTGATCGTAAACCAAATTCCACATAAAATATGAATATTTGGGCTAGGAATGTATTAATAGGGTTGTTGGGCTACATGTGGGCTAAAGTAGTGGTATCCAATTCAGTTTGAACTGAATTGGATAATTTGGGTTCGGTATAAAGCCTAACGGGAAATCAAATAAGTATTTGGTATCAGTTTTACTTTTAAGAGAGGGCTAACGTACAAAGTTTCTTAACATACAAAGTGTAAGAAGCATTCTCAGCCATTAGATTTAGGTGGTGGCAAGATGGTAATTAACAATCCTAATCATATTTGGGTTAATCTAACCAGGGGTAAATTGGAAAAAACACGTTTAAACATCTGTGAAATCATAACAACATACATAATCGATGCAAAAATTTTCAACGATTGAACCTGATTTTTCATCGTTTTCAACTCGATTAAACGTTCAGAATGATTAAACAATTCGATTACAAACAAAATCAAAACGTATTTGCAAAAATAGAAAAAAAACAGAGTATGATAAGTCAATAGATAAAATTAGTCGAATCATATTCAAATATCACTATCAACGCATGTATTATTCACAGAAACGAACGATGTTGATAATAGAAGAAGAATTAAAGAAAAAAATGGCTTTCAAAAAAGTTTCAGACGATGAAGATCAGAAAAACATAAAACGCATTTGGTTTTTTGAACACTATTTAAACTGGTTTTTTACAAAACGCACTTGGTTTTTTGTAAAACGCACTTGGTTTTTGTAAAACGCACTTGGTTTTTGTAAAACGCACTTTGTTTTTGTAAAACGCACTTGGTTTTTGTAAAACGAACTTGGTTTTGTAAAACGCTTTTAGTATAAATAAAACTCACCTGACCACAACCAGGCACCACCACCTTCATCTTCATGAACCATACCATCACCTCCACCCACCTACAGCCACCATCGTCTAGAGCCACCCGATACCACCACTACCCGGGTTCTCCACCAGACCTACCCCTGAAACCACCCATTGAACCAGGTACCAACCACGTGCACCATCATCAACAACGAGACCTGACCCTAGCCTGAGAACCATCACAATCCCGTCTTCAATCAGCCACCAGAAACCTGAGATCTGGAATCATCTGACCGAGAACCCCAACCTGGACTCGATTCTGCTTGTTACGCCACTGTTGCTGCTTATTGTTGATGTTCTCGGGGTCATAAGGCTGCGCCGCCACCAACACAGCCCTTCTGGGCCATAAAACCATGCGCCGTCACCACCATAAGGTGGGTGGTGGCCGGCCGCTGCTGTTACCAGAGGGAGCTGAGAGAGAGCGTGAGGTAGAGAGAGAGGGAGGCAGGTTTAGAGATAGAGAGTGAGATCTAGAGAGAGAGTGGTGGTGGTGTTGGTGGTGGTGGTAGTGGTAATGGTGGTGGTGGTGGTGGTGGTGGTGATGGTGGTGGTGGTGGAGGTTAATGAACGATGAATGATTTGAAGGAACATTACCTTTTACCCCTTTTAAATCAACCAAAATTGGGTTAGTTAGAGTTAACTAGGGTTTTACACATGTCAAGATGTGGTGGCTTCTTATACTTTGTAGGTTAAGGATACTTTGTATCCTATACTTTCTCTACTTTTAAATGGTTTCTATTCAGTTTAATTTTTAATTTGATGTAATAAAACATGATCTATATATTGGAAAGTAAAATAAAAATAACTGAATAATAATTTATTTATATTTATAAATTTTAATATTTCTATGTTCATAAAATTATTACTTATAATAATAATAATAATAAAAACTTGTGATGCAAAGGAATTAAACAAAAGAAAGTTAGGGTGAACGGAGTCACGGACCCCTGACCGTCGATATCCTCCACTCTACCAATCATTTGTTTATATCTCACCTCCCATCCATAAAGGCAGCGAAAACGCAGGTACTAGCGCGCCGGTGTTACCAAAGGTACCCGACCCCTACGTTATTTTCCAAGCAAACACACATACACAATCCTCACCTTCATTCTTCGGTAACCATTTGCCGTTTTCATTACCCGATTTCAACACCCAAACCGGTAACCATGGAGTACCCGATCGGATACCCCTACCAGAAAACGCCCGCTCCCTCCCTCCCTCCCTCCCTCAACATACGTAACTTAAAAAGGCTTCTAAATAACAGAACTCGACTACAGTATAAAAGGAGTAAACGTACAGAAACAAAAAGCGCGCCAAAATTTAAACCCTAAACAATAAAATAGTTATCATCGAGAAGATAACAATGGTGATGCTGTGCTTCCTGTTGGATTTACGAACATTATCACCTCCTCTACTTCGTGATCTAAAGCAGGTACCAACCAATTTATCCCTCAACATCATCATTATTATTATTATTATTATTATTATTATTATTATTATTATTATTATTTAATCTATAGCAATAATCTCTCTAAGAAGAAACATATTCGTTGTTTATCAGTCGTTACTCCAGCTAGCAAATTTCTACGCAATTATATTGTGAAAATTAGTGTTAATTACTTTTGAACGAAAATTAAACTGAATATCATATCCGATCTATAACAATAACATCTCTCTGAGGCGAAATCGAAATCGATTTAAAATAATTCGTTGTTTCTCAGTCGTTACTTCAGTTAGCGAATTTCTACGCAATTTCAAGCCCTGGAGGCCACAAACTGGTCTCGAAATCGAAGTCGCTCCGTGATAAGATCGGATTTGCTACGTTGTTAGGAATCGAGTATCCTGTTCTACAGAGGTACGTGATTTGTAGTTTAATATACCTCTTTGGTTGTTTTAGTAGGTCATTTGTGTTTTATTGTTGATATGATAGATTTAGTTTGAGTGTATAATGTTATGAAGTAATATTTACATAATTTTATGATCAGATGAGATGAATGTTCATATATATATATATATATATATATTGATGCAATTAGAGGCTAGGTTAATTAATGGATCATATACCGAATAAGTTGTAGTTAACTAGTTATTAATTTAAATCAATCAAAAATCCTGAAAATTGTATACAGAAAGGAGGAACTCCATTTGCTTTATAATTGGAGACCTGTTTGGACATGTTAGGTTTATTAGGCAAAAGTTTGGCTTATCACAGTAACCTCTCTATTCTCACTTTATAATTATCATTTAAGAAAAACAAACTGGATTCTTCTATTTGCATGCTCCATTAGGTTCTTTAAATTACAGACCAATTATAGAGAATGAATAGTGATTCTCTATTAAATGAAGATATTCACTATTCATTCTAGTGGTTGTGAGCTGAAGAAAGAGAAAAGGTAATAAAAAAGAATAAAAGAAATATAACTTGTTTTGTCTTGGTATTGAAAATAGATTAATTGTTCATTTAAAAAAAAAAGAAATATTATTTAAATGAATAGGGATAGATTTAGAGGATGAGAGGAGAGAGATTTTTAGAAGTTTAAACATTAGGGATAAATGTGTTTATTAGTTAAATTATAGAGATGAGAATAGAGAAGCTATTATAAAATGCTTGTTATAGACCTGGTTTAGTTATTTTTTTCTACTGCAATCGGCATTCCAGAATGTGAACCAGGTGCTACACTGATACTTGCACTGAATTTGTTTAAATTAAAGCTTTGTATTTGAATCTGTTGAGTGTTATATTGCATAAGGTTGTGCTCGTATTTGTTAGTTCTTCTTTATTATGTGCTTTCTTTGTGGTTCGTGATCTGTTAGCAGATGAAGGTAGCATACAGGCCAAGTGGAAATTTCAGTCTACGTGATTTTCATCATGCCGTTAACAACTTGCCTACAGATGCCTTCTTGCCAGAACTGAACAATAACATAGCAATCCCTTATAGTGGTAAAATATTTTCTGTGTTGTCGGATACATATAACTTTCTTAAAGGCTCATTCTTTTACTTGTTTTTCATGAATTATTTCTCTGCCCAGCAGATGCTCATCTTGAAACTGTCCTTAGTGATAAAGTTATATACTCATGGGGAGGTGACAATGAAGATGTCGGAAGAAAAGTGATTGTTATTAGTTCATGTCTACTTGAAAATCTAGACTCTGTGGCAAAGAAGGCCTTAACGGTGTGAGAAAGTTTAACAACTAGTTCACTTGTTTCATTTACTTGCTAACAACTTTTAGATGTAAATGGTTTAAAATTGTTAATTGTGGATTTTGAATCACTTTCTTATAGGACGCAGCAGACAAATGTGTTTCAGTGGACTTTGTATTGTTGGAGCAAGTGTCAAGTGGTGCTGGTTCTCTTTCAGAAAGTATCAACAACTTTGTTAAGAATATATGCGATCTTGAGAATTGTTCGTTCCGTAATCATCTTCCAGGTTGTAACTCTGTCTATCTATTTAACAAAATGTGACGCTTCTTTTGTAATTATACTATTATCTAAATGATGTTTGTAATGGTAAATGAAAGATAAAGGGAACTGTAAAAGTAATAAATGAGGATGAAATTGTATAGCTAGTGTTTTTACAGTAGCCTTGCGCAGATGCAAAGATTTTATGTATACTGGTAAAAGAATGGTTAAATGATTTGAGGGATGAAGCAGAAGAACTACAAGGTCGTCTCAAATTCAAGCGAAACATCCTAGGATCTTTAAACCAAATCTGTTGCAATCTGATTCCATCTTTCAATCCCATCATTGATGAGTTTGAACCCTGCAAGGTATTATATCTTTATATAGTCCCAAGATTATGAGAACTCCCCCCGTGTAGAAACATCGGATACTGATGATCCATGTTATATATTTAGCTTAATAACAGACTATAGTTGTTAGGTATGCAGGTGTCATGGCTATCCATTGGATGATGGGAATGGAAAAAAAATGTTGAAATTCACTTGTCCAGTCACTGGCAATGAGCTTGGCACACTTGATTTGGTCGCAAACTCTCTAAAGGTTGGCAACCAAACAGTTCTACTAATGCCATCCTTTCACAACTATGCAAAGTTGCAGCATGTTACTGCACCTGTTGACTTTAGCATCATTGAAAGAACCAACTTAGGGTCTTTAAGCGAAGGTAATCCTCATAACCAAACATCACAACATATTTGTCCAAGATTTTTGTATCTTTCAAGATTTAACCCATTGAAAGGACTAGTTGATCGAAATCTCAGAAAACTCAGTTCTATATTGCTTCACCTAGGTTTCCAGAACTTGTAGTGTTGTTTTCAGATTAATTTCCCTGAGTTTAGGGTTTCCATAAGGAGCCTCATTGCTGGGGACTGTCTAATCTTTCTGAAAATCAACATTTTCATGATTAGGTACATCAATCGGTATTAGGTGTTAAAAACTCAGAACTCTTCTTAGAAGTCCACAAATTCTGTAAATTGTTTTCAGCTAAATGTTATTTTCACATCCTTTTATTATCTACTCTTCTTTACTTGTTGGACTTCTGTAACAGGGCTGATTGTTGGGACTCCCTTTGTGGTTGTCCCGTCTACTTCCAATGAACTGGATGATACTGACCAGGCAGAGTTAAACTACCAAGGTCACTGGATGTTTGCTTTTCTGGTTCATCTTTCTTATTTCATTTTTACCAGATGTTTATAAATTTCTAGTTTTGTAATTTTAATGACTGGTATCGATGGTGAGTACATCTTCATGTTCTTATAACTCCAAAAGTTTTCTTTGAATGTGGTTTTGCAGTCTTTCAAGGGCTTTGTTGTGCCCTACATTCTCTAGACCAAGGCTTGGTTTGCTCATCCAGATGTAATACAGAGACTATGAGAGAGACACCGTTTCAGTGTTACTACATACTTCTGCCATCAAATAACGGAGTCATGCTGCTCAGGGTGAGTTATGTTTTCTTGTACTGGTGGTAGTGAAATTGGTGGGTTGGATAACATATCGAAATGGGTTCATGTCAAAACACACACAATGGTGACTGGGTTGGGTTGATTGGCCAATATTTTTTGCCCTTTATTGCTTGAATTTTATAAATTGTTATTGTATCAAATATGATTAACAAACATTATCATCAATTTATTAGCCTTAGTTTCTTGAATAAAGAGAGTAAAGTAGTTGTAAGCATTAGATACAGAATGGGTCTTTTTCGACTCATTTGATCCATTTACTTATGAATTGGTTGATTCAGGTTCAGATTTAAATCTAACGAGTCAAATGGGTAATTCTTTTAAAAAAAATAAGCTTAATTGAATGGTTCAATAGGTGAAAGTTACTGCGTTGATGACCCTTCTTTCTCTCCCTTTTTTGGTGATTTCTCTTAACAATTATTACTCTTGCAGAGGCTAGCAGGGTCAGAAGAGGTGATACCTATTGCTGATGTTAGTCGATCATTTGACTTTACAGAAGCTAAGGATATTAGAGAATCTATAAAAGCTTCTTTACTTGAGGTTGGATCTCTTGGACTTTAGCTCATATCATACCCTATTACAGGTGGCAGTTTTGACTGATTTACATAATAATGGGTCGATTTGGTTATGTGTCTAACGTGTCAAATGGTTAATCTAAAACGTCTAACTGCAAAAGAAACAAGTCAAATGGGTGAGAGGTCAAATGGTTGAAAGTCATGTGCAATGTATTTAAATGCATAAAAACCTCCTACTGCTTTATCAAAGTAAGTTATATAGTTCTTGTTATCATATATAACACATCAATGTATAAAAATTGTTTGTGGTTCTTGTTTGTTTTGATGATTACTATTTTTTTTTCTTTTGACCCGTTACCCAAACATCAACCTGTCCATTTTGGAACCTCTCCTAGTATAGAACTTTTAATTACTAAATGTTACGTTGGCCCCAAAGTATTTTTTTTTTCTAATATTTTGAATACTAAAATTGTAGTACGTTCTTGATTCATGTCTGAATTTTAGTTTGCTGAAATGCTTTGTATGTCACCTGTACCTGTGATATGCCATAACACATGCTATTTATATATATTTATATTCCTCAGATTGAAGTACGGGACTACAATCCCATCCCGCATGAAAGGGGGTTCCATCAAAAACTAAATGTGCTTGTTAAAGAAAGCTTGCATTTTGGGTATATCTCCTCTCTTTTAGCATAGTGGTGCCAAATTCGAGCCATTCATTTATAAAATGGGCTGATTCGGGTTTTTTAAATATCTCTAATAGGGCAAATACAAAAAGTTAGCCGAGATGTGAATTTATTGGAAGTCTCCCTCCTAAACCGTATTATATGAACACATTAGTTATTTATATAAACTAAAAGATGTACATCATAGTGTTTGCGGGTCAACCTGAACCCATTTAGATCTGTTATTCAGTCTGCCCTTTAAAGCTTAGTATCATAACTTACCCTTGGGCCTTGGCTATATATTTACAGGTCATTACCTAGCAAATCAGAAGAGTTACCTCATGAACCAACTTCAAGTCAACTAGACACTTTAAATGAATCTGGACCGTTGAAGCAATCAACGGGTATGTTAGCCTTAAAAGAGGAAATCCCACCGTTGGATTTGAAATCTGGACAAGATAAGATCACAGCACGTATAACGAAGAATGGGAGCAACTAGTCGTCAATGAAATTCCAAAAATGAAATCTCCTACTAGTGTTTCTAAACCAAAGTTGGATAATTTGGTTGTTTTACCGCTTGAGAGTAATAAGCCACTGGATGAAAAAACTTCAAGGATACTAGAACGACTAGAAGTACCAAGAAAGCTAAAAGCTAAAGTAGCTTCACCAGTCATCACTTCAAGCAGTGCCCCTACTGATGCTTGCATGTCGACAAAGAAGCCTCTTATCCCATATAAGCCAACTCAAAATTCAGTTATAGGAACAGTTCCAAGCCAGCCAATGAAGCCCAACTTCCAAAGGCTGAAAAGGAAAAAATAGATAGATTGGTCCCACCAGCTTAGATTTGTGAGCTTCTCTTGATGCCTTCTTTACAAGTAAGTGTTTTCCCAACGTCCTTTACTACATTTGCCTCTTGCATGCACATGTCCCTGAAATGGCTTGATTTGTGTTTTGTGACCCTGAAATTCAAATGATCAGATACTGCATCTCTGCATGTTGAAATCTGTACGTGCCGTATTAGCTGATGGAACTATGAGCATCAGGTTACTCTTTGAAAATTAGTCTAGGTTTTCAATTCATCAATTGCTATGTTTAAAATACTCCAGAGTTAAGTGAAAAGACCCAAATAATAGTTTTAATGAACTTAAAGGAAACAGTGACGAAATGCAAAACTTGGCCTGCTTTTGAGAGGCAACTTCAACAACCGAAATGTAATTCACTTTCACTAATTTACTTATTATAACACTATTAATATTTTATAGTGTGAGTGAAATGCTACAATGAATAAACTAGTAGCTTAGGTAGTGAATGATGAGAAATAGAATCAAGTCACACAATACCCAGCCATGACCTGTTAATTAGAATGACTGGTCAATATATCTGCTGATAAAATTTGGGATATTAGATACTTAGAAGATACAAAAAAACGCAACCACCTTTCAAACTGCAAAAGTAATGACAGTGATGAGAAGCAACAGCAAAGGACGGTCACCAAATTTCCAGTCAGGGCTTAATCTTGACTGTCAAAAGGAAAGCAGAATATAAAACCTAAGAATTTACTAATTTACAAATATCTTAAGGCGCTAGATAGTTGAATTATAAAATTGTTGCTATTGTTTGGGTCAAAACAAAGCAATGTATTACCCATAATCTTCAAACAATTAAGCTACTTTTTTCTTGGTGGGAAAGAGAGATGATGCATTATCACCTAACACATTATAATTAACTCTTACTTGTTCATATATTTTATTGTGTTGTATTAAACACGAGATTAATAGCTTCTAAAAGTTGTTCCAAATTCAAAAGGAGAATTGTTCATTTATCTTTAGGGTTGTATTGAGTTTTAGATTTGAAACCATGAAATAGTTTTTCTGGTTTATTACATCTAAATGTATTTTAATTTCACCTTTTTTTGTTATTGTAGGTAAGAAAACATATTTTTCTTCAATTCTATGTAATACACTTCTACTTTTTTACCATTGTATGTAGCTTCTATAACGTGCCACGTCATAAAAAATCAGGTATCAAGTTGCCATTTTACCATCTATAGAAGTTATATAGAGTAGTAAAAGGTTCGAGTTTGTTAAATACAATGGAAAAGACACTATTTTTTCTTACAATGACGAAAGGTTAAAAAGTTACATTTTTGTCGGGACTACTTAGAGAATTTTGTTCAGGTTTTTATAACTATCTAGAAGTTGCCAAACAGACCGGGAAGGTAGGTTGAGTCATTAGACGAAGGGTTGGTCCGGGCTCCATTTATAACTACTTTTGAATGTGTATAATATGATAACAAATAAAATAAAACTTTTATAAATAAAATGATCGGGATGTAATGTAAGCATATGAAATCACGGAGACGATTTTGACATGTTCAATTAACGATTTAACCCAGTCAACTTGTTTCATTTATAACTACTTTTGAATGTTTTACTCATTCGACCCATTATCAAACAAATACAACCCACACCCGTTTTCTTCGTATAAACGGATTGAAAATGACCCTTCTGTACAAATCTAAAAGGAAAATCATTAGTCTTTTCAACAGGCAGACCAACCACCTTTGTTTAATCTTGAAATTCAAATCATTTAGACAACAAAATTTGTTTCAATCAATCTTGTGGGTCATCTAAAAAGCACACCCTTTGAATTATTAGGATTTAGGATTGTTTTGTCTCGTTTGATCTAAACCGTCCACAGCCTTACTAAGAAATGAAAGGGACTTTTTAGATCACAATAACTATCTCACCTTAAAAGTCAAAAGGACACTTCCACTTGACTCCTCCTGCTGATTTGTTGCCATGTGCTTGATTAAGGCATTTACCAATAAAAATATATTTTAGTTTACACGTCAATTTTTTGACCCCTGTAGTACACATTTTACATTTGTACGTGTGCTGTTTTCATTCAGCATAATATTAAACATGTATAATGGGAACAAAGATCAGAGTTACGTATACACAAAAGTATAATATCTTCATTATTGATTTTGTTATTTTTTTTAGAGTTCACAAATTTGACTTATTTTTCATAATTAAATTCAAGCTATGTTTTATCTTAAATTATAAGTATAAATACAGGCTTGTATTGATTGTTGCATTTCTTTTAGAGTTCACAATTTTGTCTTCTTATTTATAACTTTTAATCTTCACTATGTATTATTGTAAATTATCATATAAAAAGAAATGGATAGTAAATTAGTAATATATTGTGTAATTAAAAATATGAACAGAAGTAGTTATGGGCTCACCCTGTACCCAACCCGTTCATTTTTGGGAAAATTTACACACATTGCATTCAATACTATGAAATGCTAAGCACAGGAAGCACCTAATAAATAAAAAACACATTATATTCATTATTACTGTAACTCAAAATTTTAAGAAAAAAAATATATATACATATTCAGTCAATAGTTAGGTGACAACATTTTTGACAACAAAAAACTAAAACAGAAGAAATTTAATCAACAACCCAACCAACATGATGGAAGGATGACACCAGCCATTACTGCAGCATCTTTCTTTCTTTAATTCTACAAAGAGCTTGATGGTGCATTTTTCCCTTAATTTATTTAATCAAATTTTGTCCCCCACCACCTTTGCTGGCAGCCACAACAATCATGGATGTCACTATGCTCCTTTCACTATTATCTTACAACTCTCAATACTATATAAGAAAATATGAATAATTGAATAGCATATAGAGGATAGAGGGTGGAGTGGGTAGATATTATATGCTTCTAGAAGGTTTGACTTGATCTCATATATGCTTCTTAGAAATTCTCTTTGTGGAAGTCAAACTTGGTTGATGTCTTGTGTGAGAAATCTAAAGCTAATTGTTTCAACTCCTTTGTTGGTGCTGGTGCCCCACAATAGAATACCCCTGCAAATTTCATGAGTCAAGTTAGAAAACATCACACATGACGTAATTTAACCTTTTATTTTAATATAATTTTATAATATATTTGCTACGCGGTTTAAACACCCTTTGGTTAAATCGTGTCGTCACCATTTTAACCTGAGGAAACGACCCGCCTCGTACTAATTCATATGCATAATTATTGTGTTCAACAATCTACCTTTTTTGGCATGATTCATCTTTCTTTGTCAATGTTGTTAATAAGATTAGTCAATTAGCACTAAACATTAAATTAATCTCCACTGGTATTGGATAATGACCCGCCACTATAAAGGTTGTATTTTAGCTTTTTTTAAGGTCCGTCATTATCATTGGTTTACTATCTAGATTTGGAGTTATTATCCTAAACTATTCTAGATTATAGGATATCTTTTTAGTCATATTACTTTATATGTTCACTATTAGGATATAGTTTGAAAAGGACTGTTGTTAAAAAACTAATGCCATAACGCGTTATTTGGTCCGTTTAATAAATTATAATTTATTCTAAGGCTGCCCGTTTATATTTTGTAGTCAATACAAAAAGTGTTATTAGTGTTTGCAGGTCAACCCAACCTAACCCAGCCCGGTTTGATTCATACTAGTTTAAGACCTCTTTCAACCCAACCGCCCATAGTGACACCTCTACTTTGTATGAGTATATAAATTATAACTAAAAGAAATAAAATACGAAAATGAGGTAGTAGCACTGACCTATTCTGGAACCAGTGTGATTAAGAGCAATTCGCTTGTAAACATTCCGCCAATTAGGTTTAGCAAAATGAGACTTTACACGAGTACCCGAAACAACGTCAACACCATTTTTAGCATGATTAAGTGACTGAAGCATAGTAATTAAAGCAGATCTCGCGTCACCTTCCTCATAAACACTTGTGCAATAATTATGCATCTCTATGACACCATTTTTGTCCATCTCAGCCGCCTCATTCATAACACCTTTAAACCAATCAAACGAACCTTGTTCTCTAGTGACCCAATAGAAGTAAGCCCGTGTTGTTCTAAAGTTATTTGTACTTCTTGAACCCGATTTATTCTTTTGTAATGTGGCACCGTTTTCCAATGCACTTTCTTCTTCTTCTTTGGCTTTCATGTTATTCACAATGTCTTTCACAATACTGATCATTGGGGTTGCTCCAATTCCTAAGCCCACTAGCAACACCACTTCGTACTTTTTGTAGTCTTGTGCTGGCGCACCGTATGGACCGTCGATTAAAACTCTTGGGAAACTATAAAAAAAGTTGATCAGGTTATATAAATATCCTCATCTAAGTTTTAGAACTTGCAGGTGGCAAAACGGGTCAAAGTGGGTTTATGTTGAAAAAAATCACTTTTTAGTACGGGTCTAAACAAACGGGTCAGCTTGTCCCAGAAGATGAGCTGGTTGGGTGGCTTGGTTGGGTTGGTTCATAGGTCAAAATGGACTAGGTTTAAAACGTGTCATATTTTACTACAGACCGAAGCAGAAGCAGCCGGGTTAACCAACATTCCCATAAACACTTTTTAACTTCCACTTATTTCATACTAAAAATATGGGGTTATTTATGACTACTAAAACAGTATTAGTAAACTAATAATCTGAATATGTGAATAGTTAATTTTATTGTGCTTTTGGATGAAGTGAAAAGGTCAAAAAACGCATACACCTAGTGTGTTGCCAACTTTTTCAATCTGTTACATGTCTTTATTTGCATGATGTTGACAGAATATTCTAGGCATTATGCTCTACAGCTTAACCTTCTATTTATATTTAAAGATTTACATTATTTTGATAGTAATATTTTTGTAGTATACATCAGCTATCTTAAAAGGGGAATCAGTGTTTCAAGGGTCGACGTGGCCCTTTTCAACCCGCGCGAAACATTGATATGCCAGAACCCTTTTTGACCCGTTACCGAACCTGCCCATCTTACCACCTTTAATATTAATATATATATGTAGGTTTTGAAACACTTAAACACACTTACTTTGGATTTTCTCCTTGACAATCAGCTCTAAGAAGCCCACTTTTTCCATTATGTGGCGGCTGACATACCTACCAGAGACCAAAAAACACATGTTAGGTGATATAATCAACTACTACAGATGTCACAAATTAAAAACCCAACATTACCAAATTTAACAATAAATACAGGTTACATACCTCGGAAAAGACGGTTCTTAGTTGTCTAGTCCAATCACCAAGAGTCCGGATATGTACACTCAGGTAATCATCACCTGGGGCAGACGTAATGGAAAATGGGTGCCTGTTTACATGTATCAAGTGTTAGGATATTGAAACGGGTCGGGTTGATAGGCCATTATGGACATATTTTGAAGGTACAACTCACCATTCAAATGGGGAGACAGCAGCACAGTTGACAAACATGTATTGACCACTCTTGTATTTGAACCCATGAGGCTTTGACATATGAAGTGCTAATACATTTCCAGGATAAACAGCCACCTTATAAATAACACACCCAATATTATTAGAAAATCCCATCCTATTTCCTAATTAACAAAAATAAGCAAACAAATATATGTAGAAAGATGGACGTGTCAGTCAGGTTATGTAACATGTCAAAACCGATTTAGGTTGAGACATGCCGGGTCGGGTTGTCAACGTTGACCAGCAAACACTACGTTGTCCTTTTTCAAATGGCTTTGGTCAAGTTTCAAAATACCTTTTATTTGACCCGTTCTAAAGTTAATGGTCGAAATTGCTACCTTTGATAAAAATAAGTTCAACCCACGAATGTAAGATTATACCTTAAGTATCTTGACAGGCTTAACACTTGATCGGAATGCCCTTATTAATCTCTCACAAGCGTAAAGTGTGATTGGGACTGCCAAGTACATCCATGTCTACATTTAAAAAGCATGATTTAGTTCAAAGAGGCAAGGTTTTAATGAAGTGACAGAAAATGAAGGAACTAACCGTTTTCTTGTACCAATCTTTGGCGAGGTAAATTTTGATACTGTGAATTATAAGCATCACGTAGACGATAACAAACAGGTGGTGGGAATACCAAAAGGCGTTAAATCCTGTTAGTTTCTTTAAAAGAGGGGGTAGGTTGAGCTTGCCTCGCCTTAGCCATGGGGTTGCTAGTGTAAAAGCTATAGTCATTAGTACTACCATTATTATTCCCGTATACCCCACTGGTTCCTTCACAAAATGCAAATAATTTTCGGCTTGATCACCGAAAAACTGTTGCATCGGTTCATATTCTTCCTCTGTTGCGTGAATTAGTAGAGGAAAGTCGCATGTTAAATGGGGAATCGCGTGTAACCCAACTCCAATTGTAATCGCCACGGCAATCACCTATAACATAATAACACCCTTTAATAAATTAGAACCACTTTATAACATTATAAGTAACTTTCCAAATAACCTTTTAAATTTAGGTTCTAATCCAGTTTTCGCTGGTTTCCTGTCTTAACCTCTTGGTTTCACTCGGCACGGTATTAGTGAGCCTTGTGAGTTTTCCGGACCGGGTTTTCACAGTTAACCAAAATAAATAAACTTTCCAAATGTAGTAAGCAAAATTTTTTTCAAATGTCAGTATCAATTTACCTTGTGGAAATTAAGATTGTCATCGAATGGGACCACGACACCCATCTTGGTCTTGTTCCTCAACCAAGTAATCGTGTTTCGACAAACGGGTAATAATATAATCGCCATGTTTAGCTTTAAAGTCTCGGCTGCACCTTTAGCTATACATACACACGGCCCCAACACCTTATACACAGCTCGGTGTCTATATTGAATGTACTTCCATGTAAACAAACTCGCCATTATTCCTATCCAAAGTACAATCACCCAACATCTCTGCCAGTTATCCTGTAAAAAGTACTTAAAATCTTCATACCATCTTCTTATCGGGCTCCAATGGTGTGTCGTTTTCAGCTTTTGGCTCAACATTTGGCTCAAGTTTCGGCTTTCTCCTCTCACGTTATGTGTTGGCGCTTGTAACAATAACATCTCCAAGTTTTCAATCTGTTTCGAAACAATAACCACTAATCACGAAACAAAACTTCCACCCAAACTATATCAAATGTAGCTGTGCGATTGTAACCGTACCATGATGTAACCGACGTTGTCCGGGTCTAGTTCTTCCATGATCAATGCTGCATATTCATCTGCTTGTTTTTGAATGTTTGATAACTTGTTGGCTGATGCACTTAGGCTGATAATCTGCATCACATGGGTTTCAATTATTAACAACTGTAGGGACAAATTTTTCTAAACTACCACTAACAACCCCTTTAACTTCTTGTCCATTGTACCTAATGTTTTATTAACCGTTTTAAGTTTCCTAAATCTATTATAACATCATACAAAAACAATATACTTAAATCATTTTGCATAATAAATAAGGCTCAATAAATAATTCAACCCAATTATGCTATTTTAGTCTCTGAAAATTATTACGCTAGTAATTAACGTTTATCATGTCAGAAACTTTATTATACTACAATTTGGTTAACTAATTTTTTTATATAAAATACAAAATGTGTTGGTTTTTTACACTAAACTTTAAAAAAAAGTTCATAAAACATCAAAAGGTTAAATAAGTTAAGAACTTTATACTACTAAAATTTGGTTGAATAATTTTTTTACACAAAAAAAAAATTGTGTTGGTTTTGACACTAAAAAAATTAAAAATAAAACTTTTGTAAAACATACAAAAGTTTTTATGATACGTGTCAACACATACCTCTCTGACTTCGTCTTCTGTGATCCTACCGTCGGCATCTTTATCAACCCTGTAAACATTGTATATTTAAATTTAAATTCCCACCAAAACAAAAAAAATATGAATTAAAAATACATTAAACAAAAATAAAATAATAATAACTCACATGTCAAAGAAAGTCTGTAATCTTGAATCAAAACTCTGATCAGAAATTTGATTCCAAAACTCTTTTAATTGTTCTTTGTTTATCACGTCGCCAGTAATATTCCGACGACGAGAAAGTGAATCAAACAACTCTCCGGCAAACTCTTTTGAATCTTTATTCATCCCTAACAAATCCAATAATAATAATAATAAATATACAAAACCCATTAAAATTATGAATTGCAAAAAAAAAAAAAATTACCTATGCATTCACCGAAAAGTGACCGTGGGAGTAAGCCATTGGTATCGCCGGTGAGTTCATCAAACCGCTTTTCGAGGGCGGCCCAGGCCGCCCCACCGTCATTTTTACTGATAAACTTAAGCCCCTTGAGGGCATAAGCTGCGGCTGACTTCGTTCTTTCTAAACGGCCAACTGGCCGTTTGGAGAACGAAGTCAGTCGTTTCAGCTCTTGTGACACTTGTCGTATTTTCGCTGACGCGTTTCTTACCGCGGACGAGCCAAAGGACGACCTCTTTTCCAATCCTTTAGCTAGTAGAGCTAGCTCGGGATCCTCCACGTCGACTCCGTTGGCGGTTTTCACACTGTGAACCGCCACGGAGTCGTCGCGGACATCCAATGTGATCTCGACGTAATCGTCGTTGTTGTTACCATGGGAGTGTGAGGATTTCACACTCCCGCTGGTACTTCCTTCTATGTTAAACCTGGCGCCCTTGCGGACGCCTCTTTTGTTCAGCGGGCCACTTACACTGAGTGGCCCGCTGAATGATTTCCTGTCCACTCCGACCACTTCTGTGTCGGAGTGGTAATGATCATGACGGTTGTGATCATCATCGGAACCCATTTTATGCATTTGTATCCAAAACTAATGAAATTAATGAATTAAAATCGAAATTAATAAAAAAATAAAATGAAGAGTTGGTGAGATTGTGGGAAGGTGAAGAATGAGAGGGCTTCCACTTATATGGTGAAAGCGTGTGTGAGAAATATATAAGGATTAAAAACAAGTCAATGATGGATGGGTTGCCGTATTTTTCCTATGAATTTACACCATTACTTATGTTTTTGTATATTTTAATTTGGTTGCAATATTAAATCCAACATTTTAGAGCATTCACAGTAGATGCTCTATATTAGTGTGAGGGGAGCCTCTATATTATATAGGGTGGATATAAGTGATTGTGAGTAGAGGAGAGAGAAAATATATAGATGAGACACTGTTCATCAGTAAATTTGGAGGAGCTACTGTTCACCCTCCATAATTTTTTAATATTTTTAAAAGTGTTTGTGAGTAGATGAGAGAGAAAAGGTAATGATAAAAGTATAGAATAAGTATTATTAAATAGAAAAGGAAAGAGAAAGGTAGTGATTTTTAGTGTAATTATTGAGATGAAGATGAAGTGTTTATTGTGAATGCTCTTAGTATTATTATTATGGAGTATAAAATTGGCTAAAACAATGGATGGACGTAGTTTCTGAAAATCAATACGATACAATCAATTACTACATTTGACAACAAATGATTGATCAGTTTCCAATTAATATAAAGGTAGAATGGTAAGTTTTGTAACTTTCTTTCTCTTTTTAATTATCATAGTTTAGAGTAAATTATCAAAACCGTCCGAGTAGTTTGGCCTAATTTACCACTTTAGCCCAATCTTTTAAAAATTACTTGAACAGTCCTTGACTTTTCAAAAAATATGCCAAAACAGTCCAACGACTTAACCCAGTTAACTTTTCTTCATTAAGTCATGGACATTTTTGTCACACCACGCCAATGGCGGAAACACGTGGCGCAACGCTCGAAAGTATATCAAAGTCAAGATTAACACAAACTATATTTAATTAGAAAAGATCATTTTATTAAGATGTCGGAAATAAGTATCTTGTTACAATGTTTCACAAAACATCAAACAAGAAGTTCATAAATGGGGTTTTTCCGTTTAGGTTCCAACCCGATGGTTACAATAGATGAAACCCCGACAAATATCCGACATCCTGAATTCCACCGTACTAGCCCCATATCTATTCAGCACTTAGTTACCTGAAAGATATGTTTAAAAAGAGACGTCAATATATAAAATATTGGTGAGTTCATAGGTTTTAGTTTCGTAATAACAACATTTTTACAACCATCGACTCGACTCACTTTACCGTATAATTAATTTCCCATTAATTAATTATACTAGGATCTTGTCGATCGATATTTCATTTTAACAACCTGTGCTAAACCTGCACAACTTGTGGCCTTTGTAAGGAGTAGCTAGCTCCTACAAATGAGGAGCAATCCCTTGAGCCCCATAGCCAAACCAAGACTAATAATAATGCCCCGCTCCAAGTCGTTTCTCGGAACCCAACGACTTAATTTCAGAATACGTGCACCCCTGGCATACGCCGATGCATAATCGACGCTATCGATTAGGGGTGGGCCTCGTCAGGCACCAATAGTACTATCCAAATATTCCTTCGGTTTCATTTACCTGAATTAATGGTTACAGAAGAGAGGACTCAACCACGAGTGGTGATCACTGCTCAAGTACTCATCATACCACTTACCACATTTTAATCCTTGAAAACCATTTCAACATGTGACAACATTTGACAAAACATATCTTTCCCCCAGTTAAAACAGTAAAATGGGGTCGTGAAACTCACCTGTACAAGTGCTCGGCTCAAATAGAGAATAGTAGGCTGGAGGTCAAACACCTACAAACGTCCTAGACGTATAAGCCACTATACCTATAGTGTATGTGCTTCGGCAAGTTGTACACCCAACTCCCAAACCACGATTTATTCCAATTCCCCGTTTAATTTTAAACGCGTATCCTAGGTCCGTTGGTGATGGATTACCCCTTTCTTACAAGTTATATATATATATATATATATATATATATATATATTCGCGTTAATATTTTTTTTTAACTTGCATAATATTATCCTCGACTCGACTTCGCTTAACGTATAATTATTTTCCCATTAAATAATTATACTTAAGATCGTATCGTTCGATATAATATTTTGACTCTCGACCCGACTCACTTTACCGCATATTTATTTTCCCATTCAAATAAATATACTAAGGTCTTGTCGTTCGATAATATTTCTTTAACGCCCGACTCGACTCACCACACCGTATATTTACTTTACCATTAAGTAAATATACTAGGATCTCGTCGGTTCAGTATACATATATATATTATTTACTCGTCTCGGTTTTCCTTCCCGTATATTTACTTTCCCATTAAGTAAATATACTAGAATTTCGTCGAGCCGAACATATATATATATATATATATACACACATGTATTTTCCTCGTTAAGTCCATACGTTCGTTTAACGTTTTTTAATCGTTAGATTATTTACGTTATGCTTTTTCCCATGAATATTTCTCCAACACTTAGGAAAGTGCTATGTAATTTTTCACCCAAGTTATATATTTTACTTCCTAAAATATATATTTACTTATCTTGACGTAACGATGTTTTTCTTGTTTGTCCGCTTTTACGTCCTAGTTCGTCGACATGTCCAAGTCCGATTTCTTCACTTATATATGTATATATAATTAATTTTTCCCAAGTCTTCCAATATGTGTTTCCTAGAAATATTATTCAACTTTCTAACTTCCTACACATATTACTTGGAGGTTTTTAAAATACTTTGTATTTTTAATATAAAACTTGACAACTTATATACCAAAATGTTTCCAACACTTTTATACTCCCATTTATATAAAAGTGTTCATTTTTATATAAGTTCTCCCAAGTTTTTAATTTGTCTAACATTTTTATAAAAACCTTTGTTTTTATAATAATTCTTATGTTAGAAAAAGTCCATCTTTTTATAAAACTCCATTTTATAAAAATACACTCTTATACGAAATACAAAAGTATGTTTACTAATATTTACCAAACCAACCTTGGAAAATTATTATTTATACTTTTGACACCAAACTTTCCATAGTTGTATTTTTTTGACTTAAGTTTCTAAAATGACCATTTTAGTCCCTCAACTTTTAAAGTTACAACCTTAGTCCCTTAACTTACAAAAGTTGTATCTTTCCATACTAACTTTCAAGATTAGCATTTTTCTCCCAAATTAGTGGACTTTGAAGGATCATCTTTTTAATGTTGGATTATTTTTACATCTTACCACTTTTAATAGTCTCATATTCTATAAATAAGGCTACTAATATGTGTGATTAGTGTATTTGTCCAACAAATCCAAATTTCATTTGTCCAAGTGAGTAGACTTTAAATATGTAACTTTTGTATTTTTGATTTTCTAACATGACCCAACTTGTATTAAGCTTTAGATGGTCATTTCATGATGATCAAAACTACTTTTAGTATATTCAAGTTACCTTCACAATTTATGCTTAGATCATCATCTTATATAAGTGTATGTGTAGTTTTTATAACTTTCTAAAACACTACATTACCAACATCAAATCTATGATCCATTTACATGATTTTAATCATCCATTTTAGTCTTGTAAAAACATACTAAAGTTTATGTTCAAAACCACATTTTAACCCTCATGTACAACTTGCTTCAAAAAAAACACATAACATGAATATTTAGTGAAACAAAGCAAGATTAAGAGGCTTACTACTAGCACAAGGCTAGAGAAGACAAAAACCTTTGATTTGGATGAGGTTTAGTGTGTTCTGCCTAATGGTTAAGCTCCAAGCTCTTGAAACACACAATGGGGTTTTGAAGGATTGATGTTTGTGAGTGATTTTAAGGTGTTAAAATTTGTAAGAAATGGGTGTGTGAACTCTTGCTAACTCACGGCCAACAAAAAGGAAGGAAGGAAATGAATTGTTATTTGATGTTTCACGTATACACACACATTGCCACTTTTATAATTCCTCCATATCTTTCCAAGATTCATTAGGATCTATACTAGATATTATCTTATAAAAGAATGGATATGTGTGTACTTGTGAATCAAAAATAATCTTGGTGGATTAGGTTTGGCCGTAGGTTTTTCAAGAGAGTAAGGAGAATGTTTGATATCTTTAGTAGTACAAGTAATCCTTACTAAATCACACCATACCTTACACCATACCTTAACATATCTCACTTAGATATTTTAATACCAACAAAATATTAATCATGGTGTAAAGGTGGTGGCCGGTTTTAGGGTGGTTTTGGGTGGCGTCCACAACACAAAATATTTACCATTAACTTGTTAAGTTTAATTCTTTAACGTTCGGGTGTCGTTCGGGTATTTTTCGGACTTTATTCGCGTGTTACTCGGACATTAAAAGTGCCTCTAATAACCCTTGAACATAGCCTAGTTTAAGTGTTTGTTGATTATTTAGGCTCTTGCCGGGTGAGATTATAAGTTATACGCGTACCGGGTGCGGTACGCGCACTTTATTCGTTACCGGGAGATTTGTATGGAAAGTTTTCACTTAAGGTTTTGGAGTTCCAAAACACATTATATTTCATGAAAATACCCTTTATTTTATATCCTGGGTGTCCGGGATCCTTTTCGTTTATTTAATTTTTACCGGGTAATCACCAACGTCCGTTCCGGACAAGTTTATTCGCACATGATCCTATCATGCTTCATTATTAAACGTGTGCATTCCTATGCATCTTATGGGGAATTTGCTATTCTCTACGGCATCAGTTAAATTAATCCAATTAATTTAAACATGCACTTAAACCGTTAATTACATATACTAATTACGTACGGAAACATATCGATTTTTGCCGGATGTTACAATTTTCGTCAAGTCACGTATTATTTTTAAACCCAGTTAACCCAGGTAATCTGGTTAAGTCCCTTTCTTCCCCATAAGAACCCTAGGAACCATAGCCTTTAATCACCTCGATTAAGCCCCTTAAATCCCAATTAAACATAGGGCTTTTAAACCAGAGGTAAAAACGAACTAAACGGCATTAAGGCTTACGGTTTTGGAGCAAGGATTGAGGGGTATCGGTGCTTGGTCGGGGCTTGAACGCCGACAAGTCTAGTTATCATGACATGATCTCCCACTGTAAGTTCTTAACATATATTTTGGTTCCACACACAAATAATATTCCTTTAAATCCACCACCATCTCTGTTTCCTTTGTTTCAGACTATTAAATCCAAACCTGGTTTCTTAGAACTCAAAGCCACTTCCTTCTTCCTCACCAACGAAGTAATCATTGAGAGAGTAAATTACCAAAAAGAATGTAGACAACAAACTGAAAGTATCCAAATGTTGGAGTTAAGAACAAATAAGATCAAGCATCATATCTTTTGTATTGTAAATCATATAGAATAACTATAACTAGAGTTAACTAGGGCTTAATTCTGTCTAGATCACAATTCTAAATTCTAGGGTTCCTGTGTTGTAGTTGAATCTATAGCCTAATCCGAAATTAGGTGGTGAATTAAGCATATTTTAAGAATCAGATCGAATTCGATTCATATCAGTGTTCGAATCAGCATAGATATCTGGTTGAAGTATGTATGTGTATATATATATATATATATTCATATCAGTGTTCGAATAATACCAGGTGGTGGGAGTGAACCAGGTGGTCATGGATGTATGGATGGACGTTATTAATGCTTCAGATTCTTCCATTTCTATTTGTTTGTTGCACAAATGTTGTTAGATATATGAGAGAGAGAGAGAGAGAGAGAGAAAGGGAGGGAGAGAGAGAGAGAATAGACATAAATTAGATAGGGAAGAAGACTGGACAGAAGTTAGACAGGGAAGAAGGTCACTTTGACCCTGATTTGACCAAATTGCCCCTGACTTAACGGAGAAAAGTTAACTGGGTTAAGTCGTTGGACTGTTTTGGCATATTTTTTAAAACGTCAAAGACTGTTCAAGCAATTTTTAAAAGATTGGCTGGAGTGGCAAATTGGGCCAAACCACAGAGACGGTTTTGGTAATTTACTTCATAGTTTAAGAAGTTAAGTTTCGATGAGAAGCGAGGATATCATAAATAATAAAAGGTCAAAAATATCTAAATGATAAAAAGGGAAAAAGAACCGGGGGATCTTTGTGTTAAGTCTAGTTCACCATTTTTTAAATTAAAATTAAATAATCCTAACTTTAACTTAAAAATTGGATTTTGACATGCCTGGCTTGTCTTGGTTTTTATTTCACTGAACCAAAACTAACTGGGGTTAACCCAGTTAGTTTTATGCCAGATTTTTTTTGCCAACCGGGACATTTTTTAAACACCATCTGCCAACGTAGCATGCCACGTAGGCAGAAAACAAACTAGGTTAACTCCAGTTATTAACCCAGTTAGTTTTGGTCTAGTGAAATAAAAACAAAGACAAACTAGACCTTGTTAGTACTTAGTAGGGTTGGCATATCGTGTCAGACACAACATGTTAAGACATGAACACGAACACGAAACATGTAAACATTAACACGACATGATAACTTATCATATCATTTTTTTTTTTCCAAACACGAATTTGTTTATAATATGTTAACACGATAAAACATGAACCTGTTTACAATCGTTAACCCTAAAATCGTATCCACAACCTATGAATTGACTAAGCGGCGCTGGGGTTGAGAAGGAGGATAGATGATGACGGACGAGTGATGGGGTGACAACGGATGAGGACGGTGCATGAGTGATGAGGACGGTGGAGTTAAGAAGGAAGAGAATAGCTGACTGAGCAACGCATATGTCTATACTTTGTGATTTGAAAATTAAAAGTGAGGATTTATACATCTTTAGACCACATATGTATAAGGTATACCCCACCCCATATATAACTTTTTTTAAATAAAATTATTAACGTGCCTTAACTGGTGCTTAACATGTTAACGGGTTTTTGACCTGTTTAGACAAGAAACTTGTTAAGGCCTTATCATGTCGACCTATTTAAGACAAATGACACGACATGACATGTTTAACATGACTACATGCAACTGCTTCAATAACACAACATGACATGTTTAACATGATAAAATGTAAGTAGTTCAATAACACGAATGACATGACACATTTGATACGATTATAGACATGACTTAATAAACGAAGTTTAGAAAATAATAAGACCTAACTAGCGCCATAATAGGCATGATTTAACTAATATATTTGAAATGTTTCATGTCGCACTTATAACCTAATTTAAAACAATCAATAGAAAGTGTTACGTCTGTCGTAAATGGGTTAAGGGAGTTACTCTCATTTAGACGGGTTTTTATCGTGACAACATGTTTATAATGTTGAACCATTTACATCAAACATGAACCCGTTTAAGGTCATGGCAATATATGGCGTATCACTAGGGATAAATTTCAAGCTCTTCAATTGAAGGTTGGATGGTGTAGTTTCTTTTGAGATTTGGAGAGGCAAATTACATGAAAATTTTACCCGTCCTTAGTCCTTATTACTCACAATAGACTATTGCTTAAATTTTGCAATATTTTATATTTTGAAATGCATCATCCCTTGTAAATTAAAACTTTGCCATAACATGTAGATAAAAATACAATATGGACTATTTTATTTTCAATATTATTATAAAAAAGTAATAATCATAAAATAAATCTTATCAATCTCAAATTCCCTTGAGTAACCCACTGTTTCATTCGCTCTAGTTCTGATCAGAATCATGCCTTCTGGGTCGGGTTTGACAATGTGTTTTAACTATTATTTCATTTAAACTATATCCATTTGTAATTAAATATACACATGAGATCTTATACTCCTTTTCAAATCAATTAAATTATTATCAAAGACACTATCAACAAATAATATAGAATCCTCAGTCAACACTACGTATTATGGAAGGTCATTTTTAGTTTTTCTTTAGCTTAAAAAATCTAGTTCTAATATAGGCGTAGAACTGTGTCATATCACACAATTGTCAACGATCACCAACGCCAAAAAACTCATAAAATAAAACAAAAAACAATAAGAATCAAACGAAAAGTAGACGTAAAAACATTGACTACGCATGAGAAACGTAAAATATAGAAAACAATAACTACGTTGAATTTATGACCCTTACGTTGCGACGGGGTCGTTAAACAGGAAAAAAAAATAGGCGTAAAAACGTTCAACCACGCATTCAAATTGCAGTGTATTGACTCACTAAATATATATTGAAACGTAAAACAAATAAGTCTTAAAAGATAAAACGTATAGGGAACCAGGTTGAAAGTGAAAAAGTGTTGGGGTAAAAAGTAAAAAAAAAAGAAGTAAAGTATTGGAGTTAAATTTATGGGAAATGGATTTTAATACTCCCAACTATTGGCTATTGGCGGATAATACTCCAAACTTTCATTTTGGCCAATATCACTCCCAACTTCCAACTTATTTTCTTCCATCACCTCCAAACTAACGGAGGTCTAACTTGGTTAGTCTTCTTGGCCAAAATGTGAAAAACTAAACTTTGGGACATTTTTGAAACTTTTTATAATAATAATAATAATAATAATAATAATAATAATAATAATAATAATAATAAAGTTTAAAAAATGTCCCTTAAGTTTTGGTTTTTACATTTTTGTCACGTAGAAGTTTTGGTTTTCATATTTTGGCCACAAAGACTAACCATGTTAGACCTCCGTTAGTTTGGAGGTGATGGAAGAAAGTAAGTTGAAAGTTGGGAGTGCTATTGGCCAAAGTGAAAGTTGGGACTATTATTCGCCAACATGTGATAGATGAGAGTATTAAAATCCATTTCCCTTTAAATTTTAAATAATTAAAAAACAAAAGGAAACAAAAGTTACAACCACTACGATGTGTGGTGTGGAATAAAGCCATAGAGGCTTTAAAGCGTCACGTTTGCGCATCTTTAGCACCACGTTTGTGGAATAACACCTCTAATCATTTTCGAGTCATTTTTTAATTTTTTTATTTATAAACAACAAAAGTACCCTAAAATATTAACTAAAACAACTAAATAAAATAAAAAAAAACTAAAATTACAGAAAAAAACTACTAAAACAAATTACCTAAACTAAAATTACATAAAAACTACTAAAATAAAATAGAAAAATTACTGAAATAAAAATTAAAAAAAAAAAACTAGTTCATATTGATATATTTATAAGCTTGGTTTTTTCTTTATGACATTCGAATATCGTTCCATCCTGCGGTCAGATATGCGAGATGTCTTTCTTCTTTAAGGTGAAATCTTTTTCCATTTGTATTTTCATTGTAGTTTTTTTTATATTGAACTTCTTATTATTTGATATTATTTGATCAAGAGTAATTGAATTTCTTATTATTTGATCAAGAGTAACGTGATATTTCACTTTGGGATCCATTTTCTTCAAAACATTCAATAGGCTACTGTTGGTGTATTATTTTAACAAGGGTGTTGGTGTAATGTTGCACCAAGCGTGTACGAATGTGCAGATTTAAACACATCTTTAAATATACAAAAGATTGATAAAAGTAGTTTGTGTTGATGTATTATTTACTTTTTTGTCTTGCATATTTTTAGGTAGTTCTAATAGCAAGCGTGTGTTATATGCTGTTAGTTTTTTTCTAGTTTTGATTTCTTTGTTAAGTTTCAAAGATTAAGAAATTTGTAAATCAACCTGTGTACTACACATGTCTATAACCTAGCGATGAAAGTTTGTTGTAGACAAAGGATTGGGTTTTTTGTGATGAGTGTGAGTTCAGGCATTTTAAAGCAACACATATGTTATTGCTTAATGTTATTGTGAAGAAATGTTGAAAGAAGGTGTAAATATTTAGTGAATAGTTTTTTGTTAGAAAATGTACAATGTCTTTAGTATAGTGTTGTTTTTTTTATATAACTTTTGGACATATGGTTCCTACATAAGTGTCTAGAATATGAATAGTGATGGTTTTGGGTTGTTTTTTAAACTTAGAAAGCTACATGTTATGATTAGTGATGTCATTTTTCGGTTTGTATAGTTAGGTTTAGCATATAATATGGATAATGATTTTGTATTTTTTTTGGTTTGAAGCCTAATACCTTTGAAGTTATATTTTATGTTGGTTTGGCATGTATTGATAATGATTTTGTAATGTTGTGGTTAGATGCCAATTATTTGTATTTATCAATGCATATTTATGTGTTTTACTTGCTTTTTCCCTCATAATTATCGTGTACTTTGTGCACAAACAATACTTAGATGTTATGTGATATTTTGATTTATGTTTTGTTTTCAAGTATTAATTATGTCCGATAAAGTTATTTCATGTTATTTACATCTCTGTCACTTTTAATTTTTATCATTCATTCGATTGTGAAGTTCATATGTCTCTAACCTAGTTATATATATTTATCTAAGTCAACCATTTATGGATCAAGTGTTCTCGATTCAAGCCTTGTTGGGAGTTTGTTCGCATATGAGTGGCTCTACGAATTGGAAAAAGTCGGGTGATATGCTTGACGACTTGTTGGGAGATATAGAAATCGAGGAACGAGAGAGTCCTTAACAACGTAATGATTTCGATTGACAAGGTGGTGGAGAACGTCAAATATCAGTCTTTACTTTGGGTAAGTATGCGTAAGTCTAAATTTCATAATCTTAACTGTGAGAGATTGTACAATTTTAAAATTCTAGACACCGTTTTGTAATATTATTTTGGTTGTTACACTTGTTGCCGACATGTTTCTATTTTATATAGATTCCGACGTTTAAAAAAAGAATGTTATAATTGGTACAATGTATAGTTGAGTCGAGCTCCATATATAGCCAGTAAAGTGCAATCTGCGTCCATGTGGTGTAGTGAAGCAATCAACCTAAGTCCCTGCTTTCTAAATCACACATCTTGAGCCCTCGTGGTTTACGTTTCCTTACATCGTGTGTCCCCCCTGTGGTTTACATTTCCTTACATCATGTATCCCTCTATCTAACGCCGTCATAGATAACAGTTAAATACCTAAAGGCCTTGGGGCAAAAATGATTTTTCACACCTAACAAAACCCTATTTAATGTTGTGAGTTCAGAGATCGGATTTACTGTCACCTCCAATGACCCTGTCGATGTGATCCGCGGTGGTAGTACAATGAGATTGTAGTGTTCTCATGGTGATACTGTATTTGAATCTAAGTTATTTCAAAATTGGCTTATAATTCGTAATTTTTATTTAGTAATTTGACAATTTGTTTGAGATGATGATATATAGGAGTTTTTAAAACTACATTTTTTTAGGGTACAAGAGTAGGATTACCAGAGAAATGGTTAAGATTTTGATAGAAGTTGCAACGTACTTATTGAAAGAACCTTTGTTGTCAAAGCCCAATGTCTCTCTTCGCTTCAAAAGCCCTATTTGGCCCTAAAACACATTTTTCATGCAAATTCCGACGGAATCTCGGCCAACAATTGTCTGAACAGGTTTGAAACAATTATACCAGTCGTAAAAAAGTCTACAATCCACTTAAAACAACCTAAACTAACCCTAAAGAATCATAAAACATGTTTAAAACTCCTTAAATGTATTTTTATATTGTGTGTCTCGCTTAAAAAAACTCTTGCATTTTAACCGCCTTGCACTGAGGCCCAAGGCTCACCCTTGATGCCTTGAGTATGCCTTGCACCTTTAACAACTATGGTAAGAACTAGAAAAAGAAATTGAGGGGAAAAAAAGATGAACATCAAGAGAGAAGAATTTGATAATAGGCTAAGGGAGGGGGCATTCAACTTGTGGTTTTTCACTTAAAGTTTTTTACCAATTCTACACTGTCACATCACTTTACTGATTTACTTAACCGAAACACAATTTTAGAGGCAACACTTCACGGATTCGTTTATTTATTTTTCATTAAAAACCATTAAATGCAAATTCAAAAACTTAACCGTGGGTGATAGAACGGTCAGATTATCGTAGCCACCAATGGTTGTTTCTTGAAACCTAATGTTAAAATCCTATAAATACACATCGTGGGGTGACCAAAACTTTAAACATAAACCCACGGTTACAACACAAATCATTCGAAAATGACATGTTGGAACAAGGAAGAGGAGATCGCCTTGGTGGTGTGCTGCAAGGACGCCCAAAACGACCCAATTCTACAACAACCAACTTTTCGCCACCACTTGGGGGACAACTCCTTTTGGTATTGAGTCTGGATGGACTTCACCCGACAAGTGGGTAAAAACGACCGCATAATCGAATCTCTCCAATGCAAGTGGACGGATCTTAACAACAAGTGTGATCGGTGGAACACCATATTTGCAGCCACAGCGAGGGAGAACCCGTGTGTTGACAAGGAGTTGGCAATTGAGCTCACACAATTCGACTATGTGGCTCGATACCGCAACAATTTCGACCATGTTTCGGCATGGCAATTGTTGTGTTAGGTTTAAAAAATTATGTTTAAGTAGTTGTAATTATGTTTAAGTTAAATATTTGTATTATGTTTGTTTAATATTAATATTAATGTTTTGTGTGTTTATTTTTTTAAACCGCTTAGAAACTGTGGTCAAACACACTACTCCACGGACCCCTACCAGCACCACCGATGGCCGGATTGCCATGGTGGTAGTCGGGTTACCGTGAGGTACCCATGTCAAATACGATGAGTGCCTTGTCCCCCTTAATTTACACATCGAAAGGTTCTTTTCTTGGATTATACTATGACGTAGCTTTAATCTGTCTTACGTGGGTGTGTAGATTCGGTTATGCTTTACTATCCTGCTTGAATTTTAGGTTCAAATTACTTACAAACAGTAGGAAGGGACTCGTATGGCAATAAAACATCAAGGGTATTATGGTAATTTTAACATAAAATTGATGTATTTTTGTTGGAGGCATTGTTGCAAAAGTCGTTAGGCGCACCCTAGTCGGAGTCGGGAGTACTTGGGGAGTTCTCGGCCTAGTCGGAGAGTACACGGGGAGTACTCGGCCTAGGCCTAGACTACTCGGGCCTTGGCAATCTACCTTGTAGCGATTACTCGGCGAGTACTCGGCCTCCGAGACCTTGTTTTACAACAGTGGTTGGAGGGACGCATGGTGTAAGGAAACTTAAACCACTAGTGCTCAAGATGTAAGATTTAGAAAGTAGGGAATCAGGTATTCGGGTTGACCGCGTCACTAAAAAAACACATGAAGGCAAATTGCAATTTAACAACTAACATAGTGAAAGTACAGTCGTATATTTGAAGATCAATGAATTTGAATTTGGATATGCTACAATAGTGAAAGTAGGATGCATGTTTTCAATGCCATTAACCCTTAAGAATTAAATTGTGAACTAATCTAGTTATCGATTTATTGACATTAAATTAATATATCTTAAGAAAATTTTATATGATATTTTGAAAATTTGAAAGTAGAATAACAATTTCAACCACTTTTGTTTTCAAACCGTAAAGGTGATGAGAGTGACGAGAAGCCACATCAAAGAATGGTCACTAATTTCCAGTCAAACACAATCTTTACAAATAGAATACACCAAATATAAATTTCAAAAGAAAGCAAACAAATTGGACCATGTATTACCTAGTTTTCTTAAATGTTAAGCTACTTTTCGGCGGGGCCTCCCCCGGACCACGAGGGGATCGCCTTGGGCCGCCGCGGTATGTGTCGCATTTGCTGGCCGGATTGGGCTTGGTCCTTCATGGGCCGGGCCTGGTCAAGTGTTTTTTCTTAATTGGGCCATAAACCATTAAACCAACACCACCACTAACCAACCCAATATTTTAAGACCCGAACCATCTTGTCGGTTCGTCGGGTGTTGGTTACAGGTTGTTCGGTAACGTGTTTCGCTTAAATAAACAAAATTATTTGTTTTGTTATTTCACCAACGTTCGGGGTCCAAGACTCGTGAATGTGATCCGGTAATTCTCTGAATTACCATTTATGCAGTTATTAACCTATAATCGTGTATCGTGTGACTCACTTAACTAACCCTAGTTAAATAGAATGTTATGAATGTAAGTACAAACTAACTAGATTTCAGTTAAAATGTGAACTTGAAAATCCGAGGTATCACATAATGGAAACAATCAAAACCGATTTGAGCAACATTGCTCTGATACCACATGCAGATCAGTTCTGAATGTATATTATGGAAAACGTGATAATAATAAATAAATATCTGATTAGCCAGTGAATCCAGTAACCGCGAGAGAGATGGAAGACAACACCTTGTCAGTATGGTCGGGTTCCCTTTAAGGTGTATCGTTCGGATGGAGTTATGTGTTCTTTAGTTATGAACACGGTTGAGAGAGAGAGAGAGAGAGAGAGAGAGAGAGAGAGAGAGATGAGAGGGATGATTTCGCGAGTCATGAGGTATTATGTTGTGTCAACCCTAATCTTATAATAAGCTCTCTCTATATATATACACCCATGGGACACCCTAGTAATGTTAGTAAGAGTAATTCAGTCTATTAAAGAATCACCTATTATTAACTTAAGGATATTATAGTAATGGATCATTATTATATAAACGATTGTTGTGGCTATAAATAAATATACCAACATAATGTATATTTATTCTAACATCACTATCCTATTCCTACTTGAATTCTAGGTTCAAATTACTTACAAACAGCCAGAAGGGACGCATATGGCAATAAAATATCAGGGGTATTATGGCCATTTCAACATATTTTTTTACATAAAATTGACGTATGTTTGATGGAGGGACGCATGGTGTAAGGAAACGTAAACCACGGGGGCTCATGATGCAAAATTTAGGAAGTAGGTATTCAGGTTGATCGTGTCACTAAAACCACATGAAAACAAATTGCAGTTTACTCTAACAACTAACTTAGTGAAAGTATAGTCCTATGTTGACCAATGAATTTGAAGCTGAATATGCTATAATTTGATGAGTAAAATATATAGAGTATAGAATGGCATGATGAGTAAATACATAGTGGAATTAGGATGCATGTTTTCAATGCCATTAACCCTTAAAAATTAAATAATTGTCAACTAGTCTAGTACTTATCAATTCATCAACATTAAACTAATATCTCTAAAGAAAAACTTATAGGATATTTTGAAAATTTGAAGGTAGAATAACAATTTCAACCACCTTTCAAACTGTAAAGGTGATGACAATGACGAGAAGCCACATCAAAGAATGTTCACTAAATTTCCAGTCAAAACACAATCTTGACAAATAGAAAGCACAACATAAAAATTTTAAACATATTAAGAGTTTACCAAATTACTGTGGACAATGGTCTTAGACGAGATAGTTGAATAAATTAGAACACTGTTGTTATTGTTTGGGTCAAAAGAAAGCAAACAAATTGGACCATGTATTACCTAGTATTCTTAAATGTTAAGCTACTTTTGGTTTAGTGGAAAAGCTAGAGATGATGCATTATCACCTAACGCATTATCTAAAACTGTTCATGTCTATTGGGTTGTGCTGCACATGGGACTGCTTTGACGATTTTCTTGTGAAGGTTTTAAGTTTTGAGGTAGATGCTAAATGAGTTTTTGGTTTGAATAATTATATATTTAAGGAATTTGGTATGATATAGTTAGTAGACTTATTAAAGTTCGCTACATTTGAAATAACACGTTAGAGCCCTAATTTCAGCATTGTTGGTTTCTCCAAGTTTTGTAGGTTTCATTTATTTTTTTTGTATTGTAAAAAAACTTGAATCTTGAAATATGTTAATTAACACATTTATTCTCACTTATTTTCCATCGTAAGACTACACGGTGTGGTCATGGGTGAATGAGGGCATGGAGCGACATGTGACAACCACGTCAAATCCCCTCCAACCGCTAAAAACCACGTGGTGGTCGTGGCATGGCGGGTTAGTTTCACGGGTAGGGAAACGGGAAACCTGAAGAGAGGAGTGTGATTTTCTCACCGTTCGAGTGTGCAATGGACCTTGATCTCTAGTCCCTCCATATTGTTCCTGATCTCCCATGACAAAATCATTTCCATCTTCTTCCTTGTTGCAACTGATTTATTAGGAGGAAACTCTAGAAATGTAGAAAGGGAGATGTTTGGATGGGCTAAGATTTAAAATAAACAAAACTAGGCTTTTAATTTTGGGCATAATAGAGATTGAATTAAAAAAAAACCCGGGCTTATAATTCGCTGGGTCTAAGAATTTTTTTTACCTGATATAGGGGTGTGAATTTCTGACATGACACGAACCTAACACGAAACGAGCGGGTTCGGGTTGACCCGCTTAACCTATTTATATTATATTTTAGTTTTTACAATATGCTTTGTGTTATAAATTAATTTGGTTAGGTATTTTATGTTATACCTATAGCTTAAAATATAAATATGTATAAATTTTATAATTAAAATGTAAATATTTTATATACACTTGTATTTTTTGTAGTAAAATTTTAACTTTAATATATTAGTTTGCGAAAAAAATATCAAAACATTCAGGTTGAACGGGTCGTGTTCGGGTCAACCCGTAAATATTTAGGCCGGATTTGGATTCATATTTATGGCACATTTTTCGGGTTCGGGTCGTGTTTGGGTCGGGTTGGACCTACCAACCTGCGAACACGACCTGTTTAGCACCCCTAAATTATGTCGATGTTTTTTTATTTCAGTTATGTATTTTTTATTTCAATGAAAGTTTGTTTTTTATGTGTTTACTAATTGTCTGAATATATATTTTTAATTATGAAATCATGAGAAGAGGATGGTAAATTTAACTTCTTTTTTTTTTTGTCAAATTATATGCTAAAATATTGTTATCCATCTATACTACTGAACCCATGTTTAATTCCTACATGGTTCCTTGAAGAACCCGGGTTCAGTTATACTTTATTAGGCCTTACCCGGTTTTAGATACCACCGGATACCTGATTTGTGCATCTATATAGTAGCCTAATTGCCATTGCATGATGATGGCCTCAAGAATGCCTAGAAATTGATTTGGGCTTTGAAACTTTGTGGTTGCATATTTATCTGAACATAATAGATTTGGGCTATGGGTAAGAGGGGCCAACGAAACTAGCAAATTATCTAAACATAATAGTTTTGGGCTATTGGTAGTAGGGCCCAACAGAAACTACTCATATTTATCAATACATAATGAACTCTAAGTAGCATGTTCACGGTCCGGTTTTTATGGTTTTTAGGCCGAATCGTAAACCAAACCGTCAGTAACGCTTATTTTTCTAAATCAAAACCAAACAGTAGAACTCTTAACCTGAACCAAACCAAGCCGTTTGTAATAACGATTTGGTTTCATGGTTTGGGCTTGTTAGGCCTTTAGGTTGTGACTGTGACTACATATACGCGTCATCAACCCTTAATTTTTATGATTTTGTGGTCTACATAATGTTTCCTTTACGTTGATGTTAAAGATGTATAATAGAGGCGCCCAAAGATGAGATACATATACATGTATAAGTAGATATATTTGCACTAGATTATACCCCGGGAACGTTCCGGGGTTGAGAAATCTATTATAACATATCAATTTTATATATGAAATAGAATGATGCGCTTTACAGTTACATGCAGGAAAGCTTCGGGTAGCACCTAAACAAAAACAATTAACAATGTCTCTCCAATGTTAACGCCTAACCTTAAACAATGTATAACTCTAATATTAATACCTAACCTAAAACAATGAACAACTCCAATGCTAACACATGTTGAAAATATAATTCATATTTACTGATTTGAACATAATTAGTGACTTGCCTATACATGATTAATAAATTACCTGAACACTTTGTGTTTTTTTTCTATATGAACAAAACCCCACAAAATGTATAACTCTAATATTAATACGTAACCTAAAATAATGTACAACTCTAATGCTAACACCTAACCTAAAACGATATATAACTCTAATGTAACTCTAATATTAACATATATCCTAATGGCTAAAAAAATACACAACTCTAACATACTAATATGGGTATCGGGTAGGGATCTTAAGAGAACCAACCCCTATTTGAGAACTGAGAGAACCATTCTGGGCCACACATTTCATATAAAGGCAAAAAAAAATTTTTTTTTTTTTTTTTTTTGCTTTAATCGCACATTTTTATGCAAGGAAAAATTTTTTTTTTATTTTTTTTGAATTTTTTTTTCATTTATACATATGTGTATATGTCAATTATACATATGTGTATATAGCATTTTTCAGCTATACATATGTGTATATTTCAGTTATACATATGTGTATATTGCATTATACATATGTGTATAATGCAATTATACACATGTGTATACTGAAAAAAAAATACAAAAAAAATAAAAAAAAAAAAAATTTTCTTACATATAAAGCAGCGATTTTTGCAAAAAAAAAAAAAAAAAAAAAAATTTTTTTTTTTTTGCCTTGGAGAAATGTGTGGCCAGGAATGGTTCTCTCAGTTCTCAATTTGGGGAAAGGTTCTCATTTGAACCAAATCCTATGGGTATCTAACATAATACAATATATAACTTTAGTATTAACACCTATCATAAAGGCTTAAAAATGCATCTCTAATATCAATATTTAATATCCAACCTAAAATAATGTATAACTCTAATATTAACACCTATCATAAAGGCTAAAAAAATGTATAACTCTAACATCAATATCAATATTCAATACCTAACCTAAAAAAATCTATAAATCAATGCTAACACCTAATACTTCAAACAAAAAATAGTTGTTTTTTTTTTCGTTTTAAATATAGCACTATGGTACTTGTTGAAAAGATAATAAAACGCTCGTTAATTTGGTGTAATTCTTTTCTTTAAAAAATCTCGTATACAAAAGATATTAACGTTTAAAAATTATGGGATGATGCATAAGGGAGAAAAATCTAATTTTGTTTTTACATATTTGTTTTCCTAAAATAACTTAATCCCTTTTGTTTTTTTTTTTTTAAATGCCACATAGGATGACACATGACACACTTAAGGGGGGGAATGCCTCTTTGAGTGCCATGTCATTAAAATGGCTTTGGTTTATTATATGTATAGATTATTTAATTAGACTTGCAACTTATGAAAGAAAAACAGAGAAACTCCCCAAAAACGTTATTTAATCCATACAAGCTTTTAAAGTGATTCTTAAACAGTAGATCATTAGAGGAATAGTGTTGGTCCAGGTAATCAGATTAAACATAAATACCAGATATTTAGGGGGATAAACCCGTGACTATTTCTATTCAACCAACCAAACAAACAATCAAGGGACAAATAAAAGCATTAATCTATACCCCTATTTATACTAATATTACCATACTAATCATACTCAAATACTTCTAGTAGTCATAGGGTTAGGATCAAATACACAAGACACTTTTTCTAGAAAGAGTGAGAAGGATTGTGATCCATTGATCTTATATTTGAAGGGTTGAGATTAATTTATTTGAAAAAAATAAATAATAAATTAGAGTAAGGGCATAAAAGGAAAACCATATTTATTGACGTTCTCTCTCCACATGCAATGCACATGTCAATTCCCCCAATCATTTTAAAACGTCTATAACTTTTTCATACGATGTTTTTTTTTTTAAAAAAAAACTTCACCATATTAACAAGCATTTTTTATCTTTGATATGAGTATCGCAATGCTACATTAAAATTGAAAAAAAAAATTCATGTTAAATGGGTTTTCTTCTTCATTGTGTCTTATGCTCGTTTATTGTGTTATAGTATACAAGTGTGCTTTATAAATATGTTATTTATGATTTTTTTTAGTTTACACATGATTTAACTTTGTCCATTGTGTTTTTAGTATGTTTTCCATTGTGTTTTACGCAAATGGTTTTTGTATTTATGGTGACATTGTGTTTTATTATGTTGTTCATTGTGTTATTTAAGTCTACTATTCATTGTGTTTTAGTCTTCTGTTCATTGTGTTTTTAGTATGTCTTCCATTGTGTTTAATTAACATGTTCATTGTGTTTTATATCCTATTGTTCATTGCATGTTTAATTGGTACTCATTGTGTTTTACGTTATCTCCATTGTGTCTTACGCAACTGGGTTTTCGACTTTTTTTTAAAGTATTCATCGTGTTTTAGTCTTCTGTTCATTGTGTCTTTACTATGTCGTCCATTGTGTTTTACGCAACTGGGTTTTTGACTTTTTTTTTCAAAAGTATTAATTGTGTTTTAGTCTTCTGTTCATTGTGTCTTTAGTATGTCATCAATTTTCTCTTACGCAACTAGGTTTTCTACTTTTTTTCAGAAGTATTCATTGACTGTTCATTGTGTTTTATACCATATTGTTCATTACATATTTAATTGGTCCTTATTATGTTTTACACTCTGTTGTGTCTTACGCAACTGGGTTTTCGACTTTTTTTTTTCAAAAGTATAACAATGTGGTACTCATATTAAAGATAAAAAGACGCTCAATTTTATGGTATAATTTAAAAAAAAAAAGATGACTTATAAAAAGTTACGGACATTTAAAAATAAAGGTGGAAATGACATATGACTTGTATGTGCATATTCTTTTGACAAAATTACCCTTCCCACTTGTTTAATCCTTTGGACACGTGTCATTTTCTAGTGGCTTCTCACCCTTCTTATTTTTTTTTTTGCATTTGTAGAATAACTCAACCCAGTAATCATAATCTAATACTAACTCACATAATTATCTCTACTGATTTACTTATTAAACCAACTAGATAATTCTAAACATTCAAACTAATCTTAACTTTAGGCCTTGAGGTATACTTTAACTCTCCTCAACTCCACATAGACTCCATATCACTCACTTTTTCGTATTTCACTCCACCTCACCTCAAGAAAATGGTTTAAGTCTATTAACTCAATCTAACACTATTGTTTTAGTGGTTTTTGGTTTAAAAGGGAAATAAAATTAATTAAATTTCTTAACACTATGTTAACATGTTAACATATAGTCCTTTTAACGCCCCTTAACACAAAGGGGGAGTGGTGTACAATATCGGTTAACATGCCATGTCACTGTTAACGCTCCTGATGTTAGAGTACACCCCATGGCTACTAGATAAATCAAATAATTAATCTAAATCAATCTTTATTTTGGTCCTTGAACTTTTAACTCATACGTGTTTGAAGATTAACTTTCAACAAATAGTATGGTTATCGTAATATACTTTTGCATACTATCTATAATTAAAAAAAACTAAAATTCTGAACAAAAGTATTTGATAACCAATACTATGAAATGCATCTGCATTTCAAACTTTGAAAAGAAAGTATACACCATGAGTTTATAATAATAATCAAAGATCATAAACATTTTTCCACAATAAACGCATTAATTGAATAAATCAAATTTACTTAATTGGACCACAAACCAAACAACATGATTCAGGGATAACAATCATGGATGTCTTTAATCATTCTTTTACAACTCTCATTCTATATAAGGATATATATATATGCATAAAAAATAAACACAAAATATTAGAAATACGTTCTTCAAAGGCAAGAAAAGAATGTTTCTTAGAAATTCTCTTTGTGAAATTTAAACTTGGTTGATGAATTGGTGAATTCCTCAGCTAAATTTTTTAGCGTTTTTATTGGTGCTGGTTGTCCACAATAGAAAACCCCTGCGAATTATAATGATATGAAAGTTAAAAAACATTACATGATCAACATTATCACCTATTGTAGCAAAACCGCCACGTTAGAACGATCGTTAGCCATTGGTTGTTAAGGCGTATTCCTAATGTACGTTTCTTACCACGCGGTTTTCAATTGACAAGCTAGTCAATAGAAACAAATTACGTTAGTGTAGGGTAATTATCGTAGGGAAGTAGGGGCGCCACAAGCAGAGGATCTGTGGAGCATCTCCACGGCACCAATCACAGCCCGGCAGCCCGCCACCTGGACGACCACTTGTGAACCCCTCTCACTGACAGCACCACCCTTGGAGTTTTTTGGTTACTCTCTCTCCTCTGCACCCGCGACCACTTCCGTTAACTAGAACATGAGATTGCTTCACGAGACCACTATCCGTGCCACCGGCGGCGGTGTTGCTGTGGGGATAGTGGTCTACCCGTCACCATTTCGTGAAGTGCCCCGCCTCCCCCTTATATCTAGAATTTTGAATGTAATTAATGAATTAAATCTAATCTCCAAACTAAATTCAGATTTTTATTCAAAGATTTAATTCATAATTGTAAGAATATTGTTTATGTAAACAATAAGGGTATTAGCTAATTTTAAAACTGACAAAATGTATTTGTGCATCATGCCAGCCTAACGGATCTTGTCCTGATCCTTTCTAGATTAGTACATTGTTCACATGTTTCAACCCAACCCATTCGCCATGCCACCTAGTCTTCATATGAATATTCAAGTTTAAAACGAAAAGAGTAAGAGTAATGAGTTAGTAGGACTAACCAATTGTGGAACCTTTGTGAGCATCAGCAATTTTTTTGTAAACTCCCTTCCATTTAGTTCTAGCAAAATGAGTCTTAACGCGTGTACCAGACACAATATCAACACCCTTTTTATCATAATAGAGTGACTGAAGCATAGTAATTAAAGCAGATCTCGCGTCTCCTTCCTCGTAAACATTTGTGCAATAATTGTGAATCTCTATGACATCATTTCTGCCTATCTCCGCAACCTCATCCATAACCTCTTTAAACCATCCCAACGTATTTTGTTCTTTAGTGGACCAATAGAAGTAAGCCTGTTTTGTTTTAAACTTATGTGCATTTGTTGGACTCCCTTTGTTCTCTTGTGATAATGTACCATCTTCCAATGCCTTTTCTTTTACTTGGTTGGCTTTTATGTTATTCACAATATCTTTCACAATACTAATCATTGGGGTTGCTCCGATGCCTAAGCCCACTAGCAACACCACTTCGTAATTTTTGTAGTCTTGTGCTGGTGCGCCATATGGTCCGTCGATTTTTATAAATCTTAGGTTACTGTAAAAAAGATTGATCAACTAATTCAAATACATACGTATACACATCTAAGTTCTAAAACTCTAGGTCAAAATGGATTCTGATTCCGGTTCATTCTTCATGATGTTTTACTAGATTATGATGTGGCAGAGATAACGCCCCTTGCACCACCAGCATAAGAGATATATTTGTATTTTAGGGTATAAAATGTAAGTTTTTTTATACATAGTATAATAGTATAATAAGATAATAATGTTTTTTAACCATTAGTAGTAACAAGTCAGTTATCTTAAATGGGACAAAAGTGTTTTGAGGATTGACTTGATCGATTGTTTCAGAACGAAAAAAAAGATGCCAATTTAAAACTCATCTGGATATGTTAAGTTCAACCTGTCCATTTTACTACATGACGCCAATCTAGAAACAGTCCTACTCAACTTACTCTGGAATTTGTTCCGGACTATCAGCTTTAAGAATCCCACTTTCTTCATCAAGTGTACATGCCTACCAAAGACAAAAGCACATGTTAGGTAATCTAGTTAATAAACATGTCACAAAACACTGCATATTACAAACTTGGACTATAAGCGATAAATAACAGTTTCTTATATACCTTCTTATAGCTTTCGTTTATTTGTTTAGTCCAATCACCAAGAGCTCGGATATGCACACTCAGGTAGTCATCACTAGGGGCAGATGTAATGGAAAACGGTGCCTGTTAATTAACATGTTTAATGAAATTACTTTATTACCATTGCATTGTTTATATATCAATATTTTTGACATTAATTAAGTTAGAATTTACCATTCAAACGGGAGACAACGTCACACTTGACAAACATGTATTCTCCACTCTTGTAATTGAAATTTTCGGGCTTCTTCATTCGAAGTGCCAATACTCCTTCACGTCCAGGATAAACAGCCACCTTTAACATAGTCGGTCTAGTTAGATATCTCATCTTATGCATCAATAAATAATTAAAATTTAATATTATACCTTAAGTATCTTGGCTGGCTCAAGACGAGACCTGAATGTCCTTATCAATCTCTCGCTAGCGTAGAGTAAGATTGGAACCGCCAAGTACATCCAAGTCTACATTCGCAAGGCAAGAGTTACATTAAAGATTAAATATACCTATTTCTAAGATGTTAATCAGACGAATAAATAAACAAAAAAGTAATTATATGAGAGAACATAAAGGAACTAACCGTTTTCTTGTACCATTCCTTAGTGAGGTAAAGTTTGATCCCATGAACTATAAGCATCGCATAGACGATATTAAAGAGGTGATGGGAGTACCAAAAGACATTAAACCCCGTTACTTTGTTAATAGCATCAATAGGTCTTGTTAATTTCTTTACAAAGGAATCATACAACTTTGAGTTCTTGAAGACATTATATGTTGTTAATTTCTTGAAGACCGAGGTAGTTTAAGGCCTTTCCTTAGCCATGCCAATGTAAAAGCTATAGTCATTAGTACTAACATTATTATTCCTGTGTACCCTTCTACTTCCTTCAAAAAATGCCAATAATTCTCTGCTTGATCCCCGAAATATTGTTGCATTGGTTTATACTCTTCCTCGGTTGCATGGATTAATCGAGGAAAGTCACATGCTAAATGAGTAATCGCGTGTAACCCAACTCCAATTGCGATCGCCACTGCAATCACCTGTAACATATATTGTAACTCTATAAATGGTATTTTTATTTCAAGTTGTAATAATAAGTTTTACAACATATATAATCTAACTACAATTATCATTGAATGATTCCAGAATATCCAAGTTAATTTATATGCAATTAATCGATTAGTAATGAATAAACAAAAGTAAAAGACATAATTAACCTAAGTGAACGAATTATTGACGAACGTAAATAAACAAGCAAAATACTTGCTCATGTTTCTCCGCTTATTTAAATAAACAAAAAGGATAGCGCGCAGATTGTTGTCCGCTTACCCAAAATCTAAATGGAGTTTTTTGCAAAAGTAGTGGATTTTTTTAAGTTTTTTGTGTTTGTAGTTTGTGTCAGAAAAGTTTTTGTGAAATTGATAGTCCCGCAATCTAAGATTGCGGGAGTCGCCTACGTGGAACGATGACTGGGCATGGCTTTTGGAGGGTTGTGGCTGAGGTGGAAGTCCCGCAATCTAAGATTGCGGGAGTGGGTTTGGAAATTCAGCCTTTTTTTTGTGTTTCTTCAACTTATTGTTATTGTACTTGTTCTGCCAACAATGGATTCCACACAGGTTAATGATAATAATTCAATTGAAGAGGAACAAGAGTTAACGGCAGTTTTAACGTCGCCGTTATCTTTGGATAATGACTCTGGTAACGATTACAGAGCACCCAATTTGTTACATCGTGTTTTTAGTTGTGACTTGTGGCTGCAAAACAACAAGTCAGAAGCACCTACAGATCATTGTCAAAACTCAAAACCAGATACAAACCCACTCCCGCAATCTTAGATTGCGGGACTTCCACCTCAGCCACAACCCTCCAAAAGCCATGCCACATCTTCTCCCTTCTCGTCCACCTTGTCCAGCCATGCCCAGTCATCGTTCCACGTAGGCGACTCCCGCAATGGGACTACCAATTTCACAAAAAGTTTTCTGACACAAACTATAAACACAAAAAACCTTAAAAAATCCACTACTTTTGCAAAAAACTCCATCTAAATGTAACTTGTTTCAAGAATGTTTTGAAATTTCATAATAAAAAAATAAATAAATAAAATAATGTATTTATGTTCGGTAATTTTACTAAATAAATGTTAAGTTTACATTATTAAAATGTAAGATTATCGACTTACTTGGTGGAAATTAATATTGTCATCAAACGGAACGACACTACCCAACTTAGTTTTGTTCCTCAACCAAGTGATTGTGTTTCGACAAACGGGTAACAACATAATCGCCATGTTCAACTTTAAAGTCTCAGCTGCGCCTTTAGCTATACATACGCACGACCCCATTACATCATATACAGCTCGGTGTTTGTATTGAATGTACTTCCATGTAAACAAACCAGCCATTGCTCCTATCCAAAGTAAAACCACCCAACATCTCTTCCAATTGTCATGTAAAAAGTACTTCAAATCTTTGTACCGTCTACTTATAGATTTACGCTTTTTTCTAGAAGATTCATCCGAGTCTTGTGTTTCTTCTCTTTCGATATGTTTAGCTGCGTCTTTTAATAACTTCTCCAACTTGTCAATCTGTTTGATCAATAATTAATGAAATATTTTCGACCAAACTATATCAAACGCATGTGTGATTTAAAATTGTACCTTGATGTAATTGAGCTTGTCCGGATCTAATTCTTCCATGATCAATGCAGCATATTTGTCTGCAAGCTTTTCAATAGTTGACAACTTGTTGGCTGATGCGCTTGCCTTGATAATCTGCATCACATGGTTATCAACTATTAATATTAATTATTAGGATAACATATTCTAATCTATTATTAATCACCCTTTATGTAGCTAGTTGAATGTCTTAAATAAGCCTAAGAATCGTGTACTAATCACTTTATATCAAAGTACGTACTTTAATCTTATCTCAAATCTTTTATTTACTAATTCAAAGAAACCAATAACACGTATGAATGTTCTATTTTAAAAACCACAAGAAATTAGACCAAAGATTGTCCTTAAATCGATGCATAGTTGATATTGAGAGTCGAGTTTCCGCTCATCTCAGTTATGTACCACCGGGTAAGAAGTTCTAGAAATGAGCTTAGTATTATATTCAGGGGCGCAGCTTTATAGGGGCGGGAGGGGGCGGCCGACCCCCCCAAATTTTCGCTCAGAAGTTCTGATTATATAGGATTTGTATAGATTTTTTTTGTATATACGGTTTCGACCCCCCGTGACTAGGGGCGGCCTCCCACCTTGGAGAAAAAGAAATTAGCATCTTCATAAGAAAGCTTGGGCGGTCGGCGGCGAGCTGTGTTGCTTTGATGTTGAGGACGGAGATGATGCAAAAGAATAAAGGAAGAAAGAAGGAGAAGCAACGGATTTTTTTGGTAAATAAATATCAAATAAAAAGAAACATAATTAATGAAGTTCAGACTACACTAGCATGTACAGTTGCCTAGCCTATCCCTACCCATCACCACTTTATTTATTTTTCTTCTTTAATTGTTTATTATTTCATTAATAATTATTTCATTAATAAAAATATTATACGAAGTTTCTTGTGTTTCTTTATTAGATTATTTATCTTTTAATTTCTTTATAATTTCCACTTAATAAATTTTTCGTCAAAACTTTATTATTTTTTCAACATATAACTAGTTAATATTATATTTTTATAATGTAGGGACTCTTTTTAAATTAGATAATTAGATAAAAAAATTCCTTTAGAAAAGATAAAAAAATTCAAACCAAACACAATGGGTCATTAAATCCTTTAAATAGAAATAACACTAAGACTGTTTTTATTATGTATTTAAAATATGATTTGGTTTAGTCTTTTTATCGTATGAACTGATTCGAGGACTAATTTTTTTATCTATTTTGCGATGGCAATCGAGACCTAAAAATTTGCGCTCCCCATGAAATGTTTTTTTTTGTTCCGCCACTGCTCATGACCGGTGACTTCCGACCCCCCGGTCGAAATTTTCAAGCTTCGCCACTGATTATATTTGCCGCATGTTTTAACTTCTAACAATACTTATACTCATTTCTTAATTTGTGATTTTAATCAATCCACACAAACTAAAATGGCCTTGATCATGACACTTGGCCGTTGTACCTAATGTTTTAATTTGGACAAAAGGGGAAGTGATAACCTGATATCAGGTTAATTTGGAAACAACTAAATATGATTATTTGTTATTTATATGTGATTTTACTTGTAAACAATCAGAATTTATTAACACCTTAAAGTTTAATCTATCCATCATCAAAACTTTAAATAAAGAGAAAGTATTTAGTACAAAGTATCTTAACCTATAAAGTGTAGGAAGCCACCAAAATTGGTCACGTGTAACTTGGTGGTTATAGACTTTTTCATCCCTCGTTTAATCACGTAATAATACAATCACTGTTTTATCGTTAAATATGAAATCAAATTTTTTATAACTAACTTCACAATATTCGATCATTATTTCTTACCTTATTCAAAAATCTAATCACAGTTCATCTGATACTCTGTTTTTTCATTCATTTTTATAACGTTTGAGTGATTTAGTTTTATATGTTGATTATATGTGTTTACTGAAAAACAACGATCATTGAGGTAGTGAACAGAATGAAGAAGAAGAAGAAAATTTTTGATGATCAATAAGAATACGAAGATGAAGGTGCGTTTTATGATTTTATAGATGCGTTTTATGATAGGTTTTATGATTTATGGGTGATTACATGAAAACGATGATCAAGGTAGCATGTGTTTTTTTGATTTTTTTATGGGTGCGTTTTATGATTTTATGGGTGCGTTTTATGATTTTATTAGTGCGTTTTATGTTTTTATGAGTGCGTTTTATGGGTGAAGGTCTTTGAGTGCTTATTTTGTTGTTCTGCCTTTGAGAGATGAAGGTGCGTTTATGATTTTTATGGGTGTGTTTTATGATTTTATGGGTGCGCTTTATGATTTTATGGGTGCGCTTTTGTTTTTTAGTGCGTTTTATGGGTGCATTTTTTAGTTTTTTGTAGCTCTGTTTTTATTAACCATGCTCTGTTTTTCGTTTGAAAACAAATTCTGCGTTCATAAACGTCTTTTACAACGATAACGCATATTTATACATTTCATCTTATTCATTTACGTTTAGATGGTTATTCTTTTATTTTTGGAGTGTTTTTTCAACATCAGTATCATCTTTTGTTTTTTTGTTTAAAAAACCAGAGCATGTTTCAGAGCAAATTGACTGATCGCTTGTTATGAAATGAGAATTGCAAATCCATCGATTATCTTTAAATGTAATCGTTCTCAAGAATTAATGAGATTTGGGCGGTTTAATTAAAATTTTTGAGAACGATTGCTATGATTTTGGCATGATTATTAAAAAAAATTCAAATTATTATACTCGCAATTTGTCTAATTTGCCCTTCTCTTGTTAACTGAAACTAAAAACACGCGTGGGTAATTAATTTAGGATGATTTTGATTAAAACACAGATCGATGGTCAGGATTTCTTCTTTCACTTTGTATTTTAAGAAGCCTTTGTACAATAGCCTCTCTCTTAAATAAAACACATATTCGTCTCTCAAAAATGTTTTGTTACAGAACTCTATTAGACTATACGGAGTGGAGGGGGATAGAGGGGCATGAATCGCTATGTGGCACTTATGGGACCCGTGTTTGAAAAGTAAAATTTGTGGAGAGTGGAAAGGGGTGGGGGGTGAGGGAAATAATATTTTATTATTTAGTTTGTGTGTTAAAGTTTTTTTTTTTTTTTTTTTAAAGTGGCCAATCACAAGCCTCCAACAACACTCCACCCTTGCCCACGCCCATAAACCTCCCCCCCCCCCCCCCCCCCCCTTTCACGCCCACATGGGACTGTATAAAGGGGCTTGAAGAGCTTCCACGCCATTTCTTCCCCCACTCTGTATACTCTTAAAGGCTACGCCCTCGGTGTAAAATGCAATTTACCAAATTATGTATATACAAGCTGTTTAGCATGGTATTGGTGGGACCCACTAAATTTCTGGCTAACGGCTCGCATGGTTTAAAAAGAACACATTTTGTCACAACCCAACTTTTATTCCAAAAAAAAAAAAAAAAAAAAACACTAAAATAAATGTGTTCCCTAGTATACATACCTCTCTGATTTCATCTTTTGTGATCTTACCGTCTTTATCTTTATCAATCCTGCAATTATATTATTTCTGAATTTCCCTCAAACTAGTATATGAATTATTTAAGAATCCAAAATAAAATCAATTACTTACATGTCCAGGTAGATCTGTAGCCTTGAATCAAAACTCTGATTAGCACTAATTTCAGCACAAAACTCATCAAATTGTTTTTTGTCAATCGAACCACCATCTAAATTCCTTCGCCGGCAGAGTGAATCAAACAGATTTTCGGCGAAATCTTTTGAATCATTGTTCATTCCTACCGTATTCAAAATTAAAACAATAAAGTTCATTAATAAATTAGTAAACAAAATATTTAAAAGAGTAACGTCCATGTGGTTCTACAACTTTTTATTCCGGGTCATGTTAAGGTTTTATTCTCTATCGATTACGGCAAGGGGTCCAAACTCATTGTCTTTAGTTTTTTCTTTATAAGAAAACTTAGTTTTATTACACAAAAAAAACCTACTTGTTCTGATGACCAGTGGATCAATAGTGTCCCATGACGACCCTTGTACCCCGCCCCCCCCCCCCCCCCCCCCCCCCAAAAAAAAAAAAAAAAAACATGTTGTGGTGAACGGGGGAGGGGTAGACGAAGGTGGGTGGAGTGGTATAATATCCTTATTGGACTTGGTCTAACCAAACGAATTAATCATTTGTAAAAGAGGGATGAAAATGAAGAACAAGGTATGAATTATTTCATGTGTACGTTACCGATGCATTCACCGAAGCTTGAACGTGGAAGCATGCCATTTGTTTTCTCGGTGAGTTCCTTAAATTTGTTATCCAACTCGTCCTTCTCCTTGCCAATAAACTTTAACCCCTTGAGTTGTCTTTTTAATAAGTCATTCACAACATCTTGCATTCTCGATACTTTCTTCTCGGCCACTTCAGCTCCCTTGACCACACTGGCGTTGCTACTTCCAGCCGAATCGCCTTTCAGAAAATTACGCCGAGCAGCTTCCCAGGCACCTCTTTTGTTCGTCGGTCCACTTCCGGTACCCCCGTGTCTGAGTGATGATGATCATCGTTGTGGTTGTCCATATTATACTTTTGCACCACCCAAAACTAACCAAATGAATACGTTGAAATAGAAATTAAAAAAATTGGTCAATGGTATTAATTTAAGAAATGTGAAGAACAATTGTATTATGTTTCTTTTTTTTTTGTTGTTGTGGGAGAAGAATGAGAATTAAGGTACCAACTTATATTGAGTGAAAAATCACAGGGATGAAAGTAAGTCAACGCATATGAACGTTCTTACGAAACATAAGTGTATACTCGCTGTCCACCTGTTTGTTTTATATTTGTTATATATAATAATTTGGTTTAAGCTATATTAATGAATAAATAATGTCATAAACTAATCAAATATCTTTAGTTTATTATAAAAATAATGGTCACATATATATAAAATTTTTAAAGAGAATAGATAAGAAGATAAAGAAATTGCTAGTGTGTTAGGTAACTTTCCTCGTCTCAAATAAACATGACATCTCTGTATTTTAAAATAACTTGAATATGAAAGTCCCATGTTCGGGTTAGTTACTAGATCGTGCAAAAGTGTTATGCTTCTTGATATACTAACTAAGGTTAGAACATATGAAGAAAATTTAAAGAACGACGATCATCAAGACAAACAGCCTAATCAACTATCAAGCATGAATAGTAGTTGTAGATAGGAGAGAGCTTGCTCATGAGTAATAATGCCTTTAATATATCTCAAAATACGCTTAAATGTCAACACGAGCGATATGATGGGGCTTTGGAGGTACTGAGAACCTTAGCACATGATGACATAAGAAATGGCATGGTTGGGTTCAATTGTGCTATGATAAAAAGAGTTGTCATTACGAACCCAAGATTACAAAGAAAGTTGTTATCCTAGATAAACCAAAGTCTATGGAGGTTTACAATGACTCAATGAGTCATGCCGGTACGCTGCTGAAGATCTGGCAAATAATGATGCCTGGATAAGTGTAAACATACTATTATGAGAGAATGTGACCCCTGTCCTATCGGAGATGTTGTCTTCAGCCCAGATTTTGGCCCAGTTGACATTTAGAAGAAAGCGCAGAAGGGGACCGGCCGTCCCATACGTAGCTATCCAACCTATTGTCTGACTTAGTGATTAAGCTAGATAGGTTTATCCCTAATTACCCAAGGCATTATAGCCTAGTGGTATCTTGGTGGTGAGATAAGACTTAGGGCCATATGGTCCTGGGTTCGAATCTCACAAAGGGGGTTTTTTCATAATTATGAGTTTTCTCCTGAATTGGTGACTTGGTGGTGGAATATGATCGTGTGGCAACACTGGTGGCACGATGATACTCCAGTGTTCCGTGAGTGATTCCAATTTGTTGGCCGTTCAAAAAAAAGGTTTATCCCTAATTAGTGTTGCCTTTATACAAGCTCTTGTACGTTTAATTTGTATCACTCTGTAAAAAAAAATATTTTCCCTCTGGACGTAGGCCAGCTTAGATCGAACTACGTAATTTACTATTTCGTGTGTTTGTGTTCTGATCCTAACATATCCCATGAAAATGACTCTACCTATCCAAAACTTATGGGCAAATTGATAATGTAATTGTTGAATCACCTCAGATACGTACAGAACCAGAAGAGCTCAATGTATACTAAGTAACTGAATCGTCACAGTAAAAGGCATTGTTGGCGTCAACCTTCCCAACATCCCAGGCATGAGAAAACAGAAACAACCTGTTATAAGACCATCCTCATAATGGTTGGTTTGCAAACTAGGCTAAATGCCTCAACGTAATTGTTGATAGTCTGATGAAAACTTTTGTTAGTAAGTCAGGTTTATATCTTCGATCACACGAATCCATCATAGTGCCTCTTGATCCTATAGATGTGTTTAAAAACCGGTTATCAGGATGGAAATCAAGAACTTTATCCATAGGAGGAAGAGTCGTTCTTATAAAATCGGTGTTGGAGAGTCTCCCGGCATACTATTTTTCATTGTTTAAAGTCCCTGTGGCAGTCAAGAATAAGCTCGAGACGATGATAAAATGGTTTTTGTGGGGAGGTAATACCGATGTGCATAAAGTCCATTGGGTGGGATGGAACACGGTTACGCGGCCTAAGAGGTGTGGAGGCCTTGGGCTAACGAAATTGGATGTCAATAATAACGCGCTATTGTTAAAATGGATATGGAGATATAGATCGGAAGTGGATTCCATGTGGAGGAAAGTGGTTGATGCGATTCATGGTTCAAAGCGAAGATGGCAATCGGTTTCTTGTAATCCAAATGTCCGGGATGTGTGGAGTAAAATTGTGAAATGTGGGTCTAAATTTATTTTGAATGGGTCGGCTTTTAACGATTTGATGCAAGGAAATGTGGGTGATGGTACGACAATCAGATTTTGGATAGGTCCATGGGTTAGCCGAATTCCTTTAAAGAGTGCGTTTCCAACTTTGTTTCGTCTTGAGCAAAATAAATGGTGCACGGTTGCAGAGAGAGTTGGGCAACAAAATATGGCGGGCATTATGATGTGGGAATGGAAATCTTATCCAGCTTCAAGTCAAGAACAGGAAGAGTTGGTTGAGTGCTGTCGCATTGTGGCTCATACCAATCTTTCTAATTCCGCAGATTCTTGGTCCTGGAACAACATTCCGATCCAAAATTTGGTTGTGCATGATACAATGAAGTGGGTTACCAAAGATGACGTAGCTGAACATGAAGATCATTTTCAATGGTGCAAATAGGTGCCGACGAAATGTAATATTTTCATGTGGCGATCTTGTTTGGATAGGATCCCTAAGAAACAGGCTCTTAGTAAAAGAAACATATGGGTCGGCGACTTTAAGTGTTGTTTATGTGAAGAAAGCGAAGAATCGGCTGACCATTTATTCACCGCCTGTCCTGTGGCCGATGGTGTTTGGGCTGGAATAGCGCAATGGTGTCAACTACCTCCTTTGTTCTTCTTTTCAGTCAAGGATATCAAAGAGTATGCGGGCCAGTCTAATGTCTCTACAGCCAGAAAAGATATCTTGCATGGTATTGTTATCATTACTTGTTGGAGATTGTGGAAAGCCAGGAACGAAAAGGTCTTCAAAGAGGCGAAAGTTAATGTGCATCAGATTATAGCCGACGTCAAATCGCTAAGCTTTTTGTGGTATAATACTAGGAGTAAGAAGGATAGGATAGAATGGAAGGATTGGAAAAGATTTTTGTTTAATGTAATGTAAGGTTTTTGTTTGTGCCCCCCGTCTATCTCTTCCTTGGAGATAGTCGGTTTGGGTGGTTTTTAATGAAAGTTGCTCTTCAAAAAAAAAAAAAAATATAAAACCATTTTGAGATAATAATTTTAAGTAATATTTATATATGAAACACGACTATAAACTTTAAAAAAAAGGTGTAACTAGATAATAAATGAATTAATTGTCTTTGTTTTTACTTTCGACATACGAGCACTAACTAACTTACACCTACCGCAAAACAGTCACTAAATTATTCTAACCATTTATTTAACTTCAGGAAGAGTAGTCCAGAGTACTTTTGAGATTTTAAATTTTATTTACCTTCGCACATACATATACTTGGTTATATTCAACAATATTTACAACGAGTTATCTTACCTGTTAATTTAAAAAAACACAAAAATAAATATGCACGTACATGGTTTTAGTCCTTGTTATATGATAATTTAAGCAAAATATAAATAAAACATTAATATACAAAGAATTCACAATTTCACATGATGGTTGTTAAAACCGTTCATATAATACAAGGAACAATCTATTGGTTGACATTATTTATATATTATATCATCTTAGTGGCAGCCCTCTCCTTGTATTGTATATATTATTACTAGTGGGTTAGCCCGCGCGATGCGGCAGGTGTCACCGAGTCTCTTTAGGAGAGCGCAATCTAACCCGATCTGTCGTAAACACTGATTATATTTGGTATTACTTTTGGATAGCGCAATACTTATTTCTCAAGTTCTTATAGTATTATCAAGTTTATAAAACTTTAACTTTTATATAGTAATTTTATATAAAAGATTATAACAAAGCATGTACCATTATGAATGGTTTTTTATATGGTTTCTATTTAATGTGTTCAACTTCAAAGTAATTGTAGAGTTAAATGTTATGAGCTCTCATAAACATTTCTTGACTTTTGATTTCATATTTATTAAATATGGTGTTTAAAGACAAATTTGTCCCTCAAAAGTAGTTATTATATGCATTGTGTGTTGTATTATAAGCAATTAAACATGTACCTCTTAACTTTTAAGAAGTCCCTGTCAAATGCTTTATAATATACTATAGATAAAGTAGAGTTTAAGTTACTATGAAATTTGGAATAAAGTTTTGTTTTATTGTGATTTAATATCTATAAAGACTTACCTAATCAATAGACTATCATAAAATTTTCATTTTCTAAAATTTCAATAATTTGACAACCACAGGTTGTTAAGTCTTATCAACTCATAACATGTGTAGCACAATTAACTTTAATTATTAAAGACAAACTTCAAATTAGTGTTCACACCATTACGGAAGAGTTCATCCTTTTAGTTATGATCTTGGCTCTAATGGTAAACGCTAATTGAGTTAACTGTATGGTTAGAGAGAGATATCAGATTCAACCCAAATAACTGGTAGAATTAAGTTGGATCTTCCTGAGACCCCAAGTTTCAAACCATACAAGACAACAGAATTTCCAGTAACCAACTCGGCCCGTGCACATGGGATTCGCACACCCACATGGGACTCGCACTTGAGTAAGGCGTAGCAAAATGTCACGACTGAGCCAATCTGCCGCCGCTGTTAAAAAAAATTACTTTTCTAGGAAAACATTTTTGAGTGCAACAACCACCTAAAACATTTTCAAACTCCACGTACTAGTGGAATTATAGACCAACATATATTGTAAAAAGAATCGACCTCGTATATGGATAGATGAACTATGATAAACGGATGTATTGGATGCAGTAGGTATTAGAAAATTTTTATCGATCGGTTCCACAATTTAGATGTCTAATGATTTTATTACCTGATCGTATCACCAAGATTAACCAAATTCCAATCGTAATATATACACTTTAATTGGGGTCTATATTCAAAACCTCGAGATCTGACCATGTGTCATCGCCTGAAACTACAATACGTAATACAACTATTTGTGTCAAGTTGTCAACATATGCTACGTCTCACTATTGAGATTTAACATTCAAACAATTTGGTAAGCGCACACACAATCAAATTTGAGCTAGAAAACAATTTGGGATGCCAGATGAATGACGCTCGCATCAGGGGTGGATGTATGTGGTAGCGAGGGGTAGCTCAACTTTGTTGGCCAAGTGGAAAACTAGTGAAAAAAAATTAGTCTCCGTTTTATGTATTGGCCTACTCTCAAGCAAAAAAAATCTTCTCCCTACTACCCCTGATTTTTTCTTCTAGATCTGCCACTAGCTCACATGTACTTAGGACATTAAGATCACTCTTTAAATATAAAACCTATGCTACCCAATGGTGCCAACCTCAGTCCCTCAGATGTTGTCACGTCTTTATTCAAAAAGATATATAGTACGTTGTCTGAAATTATATAGTGTCACTTGACAGTCAGATACAAATTGAATAAACATGCTTGGATAATAAGCAGTCAAAGTAGACCCCTTCCGGCCTGGTTAATCAACACATTAGGAAGGCCATAAGCAAGATAAAGCCTTGCATGTTGTTAATGACTTCTAGAATGGTGCAAGTAGGAATGGAAATCTGATCTGATTATTGGATGGTTTGATGAACTCAAACATCATGCAATAACTCTTTCCTTTAATTTATTTCTCTAGTTCACATCTCTCTATTTCTATAAAGTGTTTCTTGAAAATGGATTTTCACATACTAAATGAATAATTGAAGTCTATCTAAAACACGGTGTTAGGTTTGTTGATTTTCAAGGTACGTATAACCACCATAGGGTAGACACGAAATGCTAGTTGACCGTAGTGCTACGATGAACATGCAAAACCCCTACAAGATCCCTTGGTGATCACATATATCCCGTTTCCCATTTTTCTTAATATTCTTCATGTGAGTTCCTTACTTAGGTTTATTGCACTCTAACAAGATATTGTAAAATGTGTCTTTCCCAGATGTTGAGGACCGGCGCGTTCAAGCATAGGCGAAGCTTGGCCTGGGCCAGGGGTCCCCCCCCCCCCCACCCCTTTTGCTTAGTAGTGTAATATTTATTGAAAGTTTTCAAAACTATTTTATCTATTGAGTCCACCCCCCCTGATTTTACCGAAAACTAAGTTTAAGATCCACCAATGGTTCAAGCCCGTGGTGGACACAAAAGATGTAACTTTAAAGTGTGCATAAGTTAGTCATTTTAAAAATAGAAATAAATTACTTACCAAGAGAGACAGAAAGAAAGAGGGGGGAGGGAGCGAGAGAAAGGGAATGAGAGAGGGGGGGAGAGAACGAGAGTGGGAGTGGGAGAGAGAGGAAAAGAGAGTGGGAAGGAGAGAGAGGGGGAAGAGAGAGTGGGGAAGGGAGAGAGAGGGAGATAGAGAAGGAGATAGGGGGAGATAGAGGATGAAAGAGAGATGGGAGAGATAGAGAGGGAGATGGGGTGTGAGAGTAGGGGACCAAATTTTGGGCGTTTGCGGCGATTGAGATTTTGGTTGCCACATTCATATGTCTACTGCAACAATGATGTCCGAATATTATATGCCATAGTAGATTGCAAACGCCTCGTTGAAGGTCCTCATTCAAGATTTGAATTATTCTTGTTTTGTTTTGGTCGCAGAATTTCAAATTACTTAATACTTTTTACATACTTAATACAAAACCGAACAAAGATCTTGATAAAATCCTCAAATGAACTATCTCTCGGATCTAATTTGTAATCTCACTAACACGATGAGAATTCTTACACACACAGAATGATAGAACAAAAGTTGCTACTCAAACTTCTATAAATCGATTTAGACGAAAAACAAGATAAACTAAGACATAAAGTGTGAGAATCTCTGAACTGGGAGTTTGGTTGTTAATTTTTCCTACAAGCCCACACGCGTGCACACAGGCACATGTGTGTGAAACTTTTAAGTCAATCATGCGTTCAAGTCGTCTTCCAAGCTCTAAATATGCATGATTAGTCCTTCATAGCATCATTGAAAACTATTACAAGTCTCTCAACTTTTCAGTGCACAATCCTTCAACATAAAAAAACAACAAATATAAAACATATAAAGTTACACAACAAAATGTTTGCTATCAAATTAATATTTTTTTAACATGAAGGGAACAACGGGACAATCAAGAGGGAATGTTCATGCGTAAAAAGTTTGCTAAAGAGAAAGGTTATGTTTGGCAAAAAGCTTTAAATAGTTTCTAGTTTCAAGCTTTTAAGAAAAAACCTACTCAATAAAAAACTTTTTTCGGTTGAAGGGGCTTAAAGCTTTTAGGTTAGGAGAAAAACCTCCATATTGAAACGCTATTACTACTGGCGTTTAAGAAAAAAGTTCATACTAGCTACAAACTTTTAATGAGTAAATGACACAAATACCCATTCTACCATAAAAAAATCAAAACCTTACTTACAAGCTTTTAATTATGTACATTTTGGTCATTTTATACATTTTATTAAAAACTTTAGCTACTTTGTCAAACACCAAAATATATTTAAAAAAACTACAGCAGCCACCAGTTACCAGCTAGGTTTACCAAACATACCCAAAAACAAATATAATGGAATCTCAAAATATCCTCTAGCTACTCTATCAAACACCAAAATATATTTAAAAAGCTACAGCTACCAGCTTCCGGCCATTAGTCATTAGCCATCAGTTACCAGCTAGTTTTGCCAAACATACCCAAAAACAAATATAATGGAATCTCGAAATATCCTCTAAACTAGTATTTATAGGTTAAAATTGTTATTTCAATACTTAAATGTTTTTTTTAGTCTCCTTAATAATAGATCAAGATAATCTATATCTATATACATATATATTGCAAAGCTAATAATCCTACATGTCATAATATTATGCAATCTCTCCTTTGAAAGATGCCACATAGGATGTGATGTGGCAACTCTAGACCAATTAAAAAAAGGAATAAAACCCGACAGGTATTATGTTAGGTTTGGGATTAGTTTAAAAAAATGTGGGTTTGGGTCGGGCCTGGGATTAGGTGATACCCGACCCAATTACCCGAAACCACATACCCAAATACCCGAACTGTATACTCGATCATATACCCACGAATTTTTTAACGCATCACATAACCCTTAGACTAATGCGTTCGATGTTTCAATAAATAACTTTTTTTCCTTATTTCATGTTAGTTCTTTTTAGAATGATCGATTACAAACTTCCGAATTCATTTGACATTATATAATATTTTGTAATGGCACTAGATTTATACCCCGACGCAGAGATTCTTTTTTTTTATATTTGAATATGATAACTTATGGCAGAGATTTGTTTAAAGTAAATAATAATAATAATAATAATAATCATCATCATCATCATCATCATCATTAATCATATATTGGCAAGTCATTAAGTATGTTGTCATATTAGATATTTCAACCCGGGACGCTCCCGGGATAAAAACTAGTATAGAATATAACACCAACAACAATGATTTAGAGAGGGGAAGTAGGAAAGATTTAGAAGGAGAAAGGAATGGCCGAGGTAACGATTTAAAAAGATTATAAAGTTAATATGTCACTTAGTTAAGGCGACGTCAATTCAAAACTCATAAACATGATACATGAACAAATGTTTCTTGCTATACGTTAAGCAATAATTAGACGAAAGTTATTTAAATCAAAATTAATATACAAAGTTTATTAAATTCTTTAAGTTTTCTAGATAAATGGGAATCATATTTTATTTTATCTTATTTTAATCTTAGAGTTTATGTAAGTTGATCCAGTAATGTTAAATAATGAGAACTTATATTATTGAATAATCAATAAACGTGTGTACGTAATGGTTTACGTTATTTCCCTTAGCAAAGAAAACGTCACCTTGTGAGCGTACCTACCCTTAAGGAGATCATCCCATTTAGTATTTGAATGGTTTTATTTTAACTCAAATCTAATTATATTTAGTTCTAAATAAAAGAAATAATGCACAATCAATCAACATATTTTTTTTACTCGTTTCGTCCAATTGTTTACGAGTAATTTGAAATGGTAAAAATGCTTTTAAAAATTTACATGTTTTATAAGAATTAACATAGATGTCTTAAATAAAAACTCTAATAGATTATAGCCTCTTACCCAACGCATTATAGCCTAGTGGTATCTTGGTGGTGAGATAAGACTTAAGGGCCATAAGGTCTTGGGTTCGAATCTCACAAAGGGGGTTTTCTCATAATTATGAGTTTCCTCCTGAATTGGTGACTTGGTGGTGGAATATGATCGCGTGGCAACACTGGTGGCACGATGATACTCCAGTGTTCCGTGAGTGATTCCAATTTGTTGGCCGTTCAAAAAAAAAAAAAGATTATAGCCTCTTTCATCGTACTTTAAATATAGATGCATATTTAACATTTTACTTCATCAAATTACATTAAATCTCCTTCATCAAATTACATTAAAGCATTCACATCCTCTCTACCAAATCTCCTTCATCAAATTACCTTAAAAATCACTACTCCAACTCTAAATTTTCTCTCTTCTAATTAAAATAATAATACTTTTTCATATTTTTATCATTATATTTTTTCTCTCCTCACTTACAACCACTTACAAAAATATTAAAATATATATAAGGATGAACAGTAGCTTTTTAAATATAGGGGTGAACAGTGTTTTCACCAAATGTTTTCTCCCTCCTCACTCACAAGTCACAACCACTTACAAAAATATTAAAATATATATAGGGGTGAACAGTAGTTTTTCAAATATATGGGTGAACAGTGTTTTCACCAAATAATTTCTCTCTCCTCCACTCACAACCACTCACACACATCTCATATAATTTGAGAGAACCACACATATAATTTGGTAGACGGGATGTGAATGCTCTTGGACTAGGGATTATAATCTTACTGAATGATTTTATTAAATAGTTAATTAGATTAGAATATACAGAGATCACAAGAAACCCTAATAACCTAACTAACACTATAATCCATTAGCCAATCCTCTTATGGTGGAGTGACATCCTCCTTGCTTTCCTTATGGGAGGCAGGGAGTTCGAGTCCTACAAGGCACCAAAATGTTATTGGTGGGCCGGGTTTTACCGCAGTAGGCCTTCGGGTGGCGGGTTTTTCCCGAGAACTGGTGTGAAATTATTGGTGGACACAGGTTACTCTCAGAGTACTCCTTTATTCAGTAGGTACTTCGTAAGTAATCAAGATTGATTTGTTGGCTGTTTAAAAAAAAACCACTATAAGCCATTCAACTCATAATCCCTAGTATAATAATACAATCCAATATTATTTTATATACAAACTTTTAATTGAAATTGATATGTAAGAAACTAAATTGTTACACGCATTGACTCAAATACTAATTTTAATATACAATTTGAATATTGGTAATCCAAATTATTATATAACTAGACTATATTATATTTCGATGAGTTAAATAAATCTAATATGAAGTGATAAAATACATGTAATGGTGTAAAATAAAAAATAATGTACTATAATATGAGAAAAAAATAATTTTAATCACGTGAATAACAAAGAAAATGTATATTAAAAGAAAATGTATGTTTGGATGAGGAGCATAGCTCGAAACAACCATTGCAGGACGTGATTGAGGCAGTGGTCTTGAATGTGTGACTTTTTTTTTAAATGAGTTGTTTTAACATATTATGCTCTTGATGAAAATACAATTTTTAGTTTGGTCATGATTAGTGACTTGCGTTGACATGATTAATGAATTACCTAAACACATTGTGTTTTATTTTCTGTATGAACAAAAACCCACAAAAAAGTCATTTTTATAGCAATATGATACTCGTTGGAAAGATAATAAAACATTTGTTAATTTAGTGTAATTTTTTTTTTAAAAAACATCATGTATAAAAGTTTTTAAAGTTTTAAAATTGTGGGGGAACATGAGAGAGAAAGACTTTTGAATGTAAATAAGCAGGAGGATGTCACGTGGCACACCCAAGAAGGGAGAATGGTCTCTTTGAGTGTCATGTAGGATTTAGTGCTTTAATTTATTAATATATATAGATATAGATTATATCTCACAAGCTTTCCGAGATAGACAAATCTAATATGAAGTGATAAAATGTGTGTTATGATGGCACATAGAAATTAATGTACTACAATATGAGAAAACAACAATTTTAATCTTGTTAATAAGAATGAAAATGTAAATTGTAAAGAAATTATACGTTTTGACGAGGAGCAGAGGCAGAAGCAACCATTGCAGGACGTGATTGAGGCGGTGGTCTTGAAGGTGTGGCTTTTGTTGGAAATGAGAGGTTTTAACCTATTCTGCTCTGGATAAAAATAGAATTCTGATTTACTTGTTTTAGCATAATCAATGACTTTCTTAGACATGATTAATGTATTATCTGAACACATTGTGTTTTTTCCTATATGAACAAAAACCATCTAAAAAGTCATTTTTCGTATTTTGTATAACACTATTGTACTCGTTGGAAAGATAATAAAACACGTTAATTTGGTGTAATTTTTTTCGAAAAAATCCTGTATATAAAAGTTATTAACATTTAAAAATTAGGGGGGTGGGGGCATGAGAGAGAGAAATACTTTTAGAGGGAAATAAGGGAAAGGAAGCTTCACCTAGTGTCATGTGTCAGTCAAGGTATTTTTTTTTTATTAAGCCATACCTAATATCATGTGACACACCCAAGATGGGAGATGGTCTAAATGAATTTCATGTCATCAAAGAGGACTTTCTTTTATTTATTATATATAGACTAGTAGGGTGCTCGAGCGATGCAACGGTGAACACATATACTTTTAATGGTTTGTATCGTTCGATTCAATTCGATTATTAGCCTCAACCGAAACTAAAACCAAAGTCATCGGTTGATCGATCTTATTAAACAATCGGTTTCTTGGTTTGGTTTTATATCTAGGAGTGAACAATAATTGAACCCTCAACCAAAATCGAACAAAAAACATACAAAATCGAATTGAAAAATTAAACAAAAACCGAGTTAACCTAATATCAGTTTTTATACCTTAAGCTAACCAAAATTAACTAACTGAAACTGAACTATTCATATATGTTTTATACCTTCATTTCATTTACTTCTAAGTAAAAGTTATAATCAAAGTTTGGTTTTGGCTATTAAATAAATTAAGTAAGCCGAAATAAAAACGACAATCCAACCAAATAGACTAAACTAATTAACCGGTTGGTTAATAAGATCGATAAACCGATAATGTCGATTTTTGTTTCGGTTGAGGCTAATAACCGAACCGAACCTTGCACCATTAGAAGTGCCGGTGTTCCCTACTACATCGCATGGGTACGCTGTTATGAATATATGAATGGTTCCATTTCAGCTTGACTTATTTCGGTTAACTAAGGGTACAAAAATAAAACGATAACCGATTTTAACTTAAATTAGATGTTGGTTAATTCAGTTTTCAATTGATTTTAGTTCATGTTTGTCTGTTTTTTGGTTTGGCTTCGGTGAATGGTTTAGTTATCGCTCACTCCTAAATATTGTTAATCACGTCGCACATAAAAAAATTTAATTTAAAAAAATAGCAATACTATACTCAAATTAGTGATAATAAAATGCTCATTTTTATGATATAGTTTGTTTTTTATAAAAGTATCAACGTATGAAAAAATATGACTATTTAAAAATCATGATGAATAGTTTGCTTAAAATAAGGAAAAAAAGTCTAACTATAATTTAAATAAGCGAAAGTTGAGTAAGTTTAAGGGATTAAAGTGTAACTAAGATGAGATATCAAAGTGTAAAAGTGTTTGAATGACTAATTTACCCACATTTTAGGGTTGTTAATGAAAACAAAGTTCTTACTTTTGAGTATCTTAAACTACCATTGCTTCATACATTATAATTATATAGATTAGTTGTATCTTTTAAAGTTTTAACTATAAAGCATTTCGTTTTAGGTGAAATTTAGATTCTTTCAGTTAATTAATAAATATTCGTTTCTTTTAAATTTTTTTAGTTAAAAATGTAATGCAATGATCACTTGTACATAATGTATTCCTTTCTTGTACATTTTAATCTACACGTCAATATTACCTAAGACAAACATCGAAACATCGACAAAAATGAACAGGTCGTCATGGTATTTTTCGAATGTTTTTAAAACATAATAGTTTAAAAGCTATGATAGGATTAAATAAAAAATTATAATTTTGTAGGGAATAGGAGAAAAGTGTAACTACTAACTAAAAATGCGAGAATTAAAGTAACTAAAATGAGGTACTAAAATGTAAAAGTGGTTGAATGACTATTTTACCCTCATTTTAGGGTTGTTAATGAAAATAAAGTTCTTAACTTTTGGGTATCTTACACTACCCTCCCTCATGCATTATAATATAGTATAGATAATAAATATTCGATTCTTTCAAATTCTTTCGGTTAAAATGCAATGCAATGATCACTTGTACATAACGCATTCCTTTCTTGTACATTTCAATCTACACGTCGATATTACCTAAGATAAACATCGAAACGTTGACAAAAATGAGTAGGTCGTCATGGTATTTTCGAATGTTTTTAAAACATAATAGTTTAAAAGTTATCATAGGACTAAATAAAAAAATTATAATTTTGTAGGGAATGAGAGAAAAATGTAACTACTAACTAAAAATGAGAGAATTAAAGTAACTAAAATGAGGGAGTAAAGTGTAAAAGTGGTTGAATGACTATTTTACCCTCATTTTAGGGTTGTTAACAGGCCTGTAAACGAACCGAACATTCATGAACTGTTCGTGAACTGTTCGGCGGGAACTTCGTTTATGTTCGTTTATTTAAATAAATGAACGAACACGAACACAATTTGTTGTTCGTTTAGTTAAACGAACAAACATGAACACATGTTGTGTTCGTTCATTTATGTTCATGAACGTTCGTTTGTGTTCGTTCATTTATGTTCGTTTATTTTTGTTCGTTTAATTAAACTTAACTTTATTTTTATTATTTATTTCCTTTTGTTAAGTAACATTAATTCATATGTTCTAAAAACTTAACCCTAACCCTAACATTCTAAACATATCATTTATCAGCTGCTCTCCACACTTCACAGCCCACACTTCACAGCCGCTATCCACCCTAACCCTAACGTTCAGTTATGTTCATGAATCATTATTAACTTGTTTTTTTTTTTTGTGTTCGTTTATGTTCATTTGTGTTCGTTTATGTTGATCATTTGTGTTCGTTTATGTTCATGAACTGTTCGTTTAGGTTTAAATGAACGAACATAAACGAACACGAACAACGACAAATTTCTTAATGAACGAACACGAACACAAAAATGTGTTCGATTCTGTGTTCGTGTTCGTGTTCGGTTAAAGTTAAATGAACAAACACGAACACACCTGTGTTCGTGTTCGTTCGGTTCGTTTACAGGCCTAGTTGTTAATGAAAATAAAATTCTTAACATTTGGGTATCTTAAACTACCCATATCTCATGCGTTATAATATAGTATCGATATTATGAACCATACACCCCTTAATTAGGAATGATACACTCTGGCCCACATCACGTACCAATAGGAGGCTACCACATACCCAAATGTGATGTCACACCCCCAAAATGTGATGTCACGGGGTGTATGAAACCCAAAATCCATGTAGTACAGATTGGTCGATAATTATTCTCATTCACAATCGACGAACTTGTGGTACTACCAAGTTTCACTTTCGTTGGCAAAGAAGTCACCTCGTCTTCTTGTAACGTACAATTGATGCTTTTAATGGAAAAGTGATTCCATTTGCCCGTGATGAAGTATTGATTGCTTTTTCTGAATCATAATGTTTTCAATTGCTTGTAAACAACATAACTTGTCAACACTGAATAATAGTTTACTAAAAAGATTTATGTTAATTTAGGTCTATTGTTCGAGATCACATTGTTATTTTTGTCTAGCTTCTAGCTAGTTGGGTTTAATTTTTTAATAAAATTTTGGCCAATATAAAGAGAAAGTGAATGTATAATTTTGCTTTATGAATTCAACTCTTGATCTTCATATTTGAGTGTTGGAGCCCAGAGTGGATTCACCTATTAATTAAGGTGGGCATGTGCCCACAGTGCCCACAAAGCATGTTTATGTTTATATAATTTGAAAAGATACAAACTTCATAAAAGCAAGAAAAGACAAATCTCCGAGTATTGCATGCAGTAAAACAAAAGAAGGGTAGGCAAAGTAAAGAAATCATTGTTTTTTTCCTTGTTGATTTGTTAGTTACTTTCATTGAAATTTACTGTTTTTATTAAGTTTATTATGTTTATAACTATAACAAGCTATAAAATATTTATCAATTACGTTCGTATATATTATTATTTACCTAAGTATTAATTCATTTGTTTTAAGAGTACTTTTATAAAAGATATCGTTTTCTAAAGATGTGGATAACTATAAAATGTTTTCTAGTCATAGAGATATCTTTTTAAGAATATCTATATCTATATATATCTATATCTATATCTATAACTTATAATAAAAAAAATTGGACTTTGATGATGTGGCATTCAATGGAGGCCTTAACCCCTCTTTGAAAGTGCCACATGGCATCATGTAGGATTTTTTAATTTTTGAGTTTTTTTAATAAATCTATATATATTATAATTATTTTAGGAAAAGATAAGAATTTAAAAACAAAATTAAATTTTCTCTCTAATGTTTCCTCCCATAACTTTTAAACGTTAATATCTTTTATATACAAGATTTTTAAAGAAAAAAATTACACCAAATTAACGAGCGTTTTATTATCTTTCCAACGAGTATCATAGTGCTATATAAAAAACGGAGAAAAAAAAAACAATTTTTGTGGGGTTTTGTTTTCAAATATATTTTACCCTACTAATAAATCACAAACGATAAAAATAAGTTCATAGGCAGAGATTCCTTTTTCTATATTTGAATATGATAACTTATGACAGAAAATTGTTTAAAATAAATAATAATAATAATAATAATAATGTTATTATTATTCATTAATCATGTATTGGCAAATCATTAATTATTTTTTCAAGTTCATAGGCAGAGATTCCTTTTTTTATATTTGAATATGATAACTTATGGCAGAAATTTGTTTAAAATAAATAATAATAATAATATTATTATTATTCATTAATCATGTATTGGCAAATCATTAATTATGTTGTCATATTAGATATTTTTATTATGTTATATTAGATATTTCAACCCCGGGACACTCCCGGGATAAAAGCTAGTATATAATAAAAGAAAGCAATTTTAATGACATGGCATTCAAGGAGGCATTCTCCTCCTTGAGTGTGCCATGTGTCATACCATGTGGCAAATTAAAAAAAATAATAATAATATAAAACCTAATCTACTAAAATTAAATTGAGTTATTTTAGGAAAAAAGAATTTAAAAACAAACTTAATTTTTTTCTCTCTTATGTTTCCTCTCATAATTTTTAAACGTTAATATCTTTTATATACGAGATTTTATAAAGAAAAAAATTACATGACACTCAAAGAGGCATTCTCCTCATTGAGTGTGCCATGTGTCATCCTATGTGGCATTGAGATATTTTAGGAAAAAGATAATTTAAAAAAAAATTGGATTTTTCTCTCTTATGTTTTCTCCCATAATTTTTAAACGTTAATATCTTTTATATACGAGATTTTTTAAAGAAAAAAATTACACCAAATTGACGAGCGTTTTATTATCTTTCCAACGAGTACCATAATGCTATATAAAAAACGGAGAAAAAAAACGACTATTTTTTTGTGGGGTTTTGTTCATACAGAAAAAAAACACAAAGTGTTCAGGTAAATCATTAGTCATGTATAGGCAAGTCACTAATTATTTTTAAATTAGTAAATATGAATTCTATTTTCAACATGCGTTAGCATTGGAGTTATACATTGTTTTAGGTTAGATATTAATTTATACATTGTTTAAGGTTAGGCGTTAACATTGGAGATATATTTTTAATTGTTTTAGATTAGCTGCTACCCGAAGCTTTCATGCATGTAATTATAAAGCGCATCATTCTATTTCATATGTAAAATTAATATGTCATATTAAATTTAGTCCTTAAATTACAATATATTAATAATCCTTTGTATTTGAACAGTGTTCTGTTTGTATATATGATTTATTAAATAGTTTTTGGGTCAATAATATAACAGACAGACTGTTGTTGGCATGGTGGTTGGATTGTTTGTTTGGCTTATTCAGTACCCGGGTTCGAGTCTTATTATACCGTTTTTATTACCTGACCTTTTTATATACCCCGTTATGCATCCCTTGGCAACACATGTAATATTATTGTTAGGTAGTGATGATTCATCCACGTGCAAACTCCCAAATCATGCCACCTCCTTCCTGTTTCTTTCTCAGTTTGCCACCACATCATTCATTTGCAGTCCACGGCCATCAATTTGTTATGATAGAGATTAGGGTGTGATGCCTTTCCTAAATCTTCAAAACACTCAGTCGCTTTCAGATTTTAGAAACTAATCGGCTGATTGTAAATTGGTAAGGTATCATAACCCTCGAGTTCTCTCTCAATTCCGCTTGAAACTGACCAGCAATATTGTTATTTGGAGATTGATGTTTTCTTTGATGAACATCGCCACCATTCATCTTATCTCGATTTTGCCTTTCATTTTAACTTTGATAGTGTAATACTGTAATTGCTGGTGGATTGTCTGCAGGAATGAACTACCAGAGAAGTAACTAACATATAGGGTGCTTTTTCTTTTAATTAGGGTTTAGATGTACATTTAGTGGATGACTTTTAGTTTCCATCTTTCTGAACAATTCAAACATTTGATGATGAGATTATTGTTGGAACCATTGCCACCAATTTATAGTAATTGGGATCTTTTGTTCCTGCTCCCTAATCATTTATAGTATTGGTAGAAGATCAACTTAGGTATGTATGAATGTATAAGAATTTGGAATGCCATTGTTTTAATATATCCTACTTATAGATGTTGTGTGTGTCATATTTGGTTATGGTTGTAGTGCTAATAACCTATAGTAATTTATAGAAGATAAAGCTAAGAAATGTGGGAATGTAAAAGATTTTGGAAAGCCAAATGTTTTAGCTCTATAGTGCCTAACCAGTTATCTCCTGTTTAGTATTCTTTGCTGTTGTTTCCTCATGATTTATCATAGGAATTACCGTTGAAACCCGATAGCAGGTAAAAGTGCATTTTCCTGAATATGTGAGCTGTGATTTTAGGTGATTTCAAATTCTTTTTTTGATTGTGCAGATTGAGGTTGTGGTTGCTTCAAGATTGTGTTTCATTAAAGTGGCCAACCTGGGTAAGGTTTTTGGTAATAAACGTTTATACATAGCTATTTTTTTGGGTCAAGCTTTTAGTTCATAGTTGTGATTTTCCGTTGTATTGAATGATTCAGTTGTCATGTTAAGTTTATACTTATACATCTTTTCTATGTTATTAATTTGGTGTGTAGTTCAGTTGCTTGATCATTGTTGTTGTTTACTGTGTACATCAAAATGTAATTGTGATAATGGAATGTTGAATTCAGGCGTGACTGTTCGTATTAGGTTTATTATGTGAAGATTTCATTAAATAAGGTTATTAATTTGGTGTGTAGTTCAGTTGCTTGATCATTGTTGTTGTTTACTGTGTACCATCAAATGTAATTGTGATAATGGAATGTTGAATTCAGGCGTGACTGTTCGTATTTAGGTTATTATGTGAAGATTTCATTAAATAAGGTTATCGATTTGTTTCATGTTCATGATTTCCGGTTGTGTGTTTAGGTTTTGAATCCTTTGTTGTGGTTATGACATCGGCATTGATTATTAGGACATGTCCTAATAAGGTTTATTAGGACATGAATGATTTGTTTCATGTTCATGAAGGGTTTTTATTCGTTGGAATGAAATCAACGGATATGGAAAAGTAGTATTAAAATGTATTAGAAATGATTCTGTGTATTAAGAATCTAAAATATTACCCTATTGACAACTTTTGCCATCACAGGATATTGATATGGAGAACATGTGTTGATGGTTGTGGTACAACGGTTCGGGTCAAGACTCAAGAGGCCGGTCAACAGAGGTCAACCGGTTCAGTCGTGGTCACCTAAAATACAATCCAAATGTGAGGTATAACCAAACCCGAACCTTGATCATTATAAACACACACACACACATATTCTTATAAAACGCTCGTTAATTTGGTGTAATTTTTTTTCTTTAAAAAAATCTCGTAAATAAAAGATATTAACGTTTAAAAGTTATAGGAGTAAACATAAGAGATAAAAATCCAATTTTATTTTAAATTTTTTTTCCTAAAATATCTCAATGCCACATGGATGACACATGGCACACTCAAGAAGGAGAATGTTTCTTTAAGTGCCATGTCATTAAAATGGCTTTGGTTTATTATATGTATAGATTACAAGAGTAATAATTATTACTATTAGTATTAGTATTATTAGAATGGTTATATTTTTCAATCCCCATCATGAATTCTACATCTATATATATAAGTATAAGTCAAATTGTAACATATTTTAATTTACGTGAAGATGATTATATGTTGAAGGTTATCCTTTTAATACTTTATTATGTTTAATATGGTTTATGCTTTTTATTTTTTTAACTTTTTAAATAAATGTTTTTTAACTAGATTGATTATGTTTAAGTTATTTACTCTTTTCGTGATTTGAGTTTTCTTTTTTTTTTTTATCATTTTTTATTAAATCATATTAAATTTTTCAACCCCGGGACCTTCCCGAGTAATCAGCTAGTGTTTTAATAAAATAACTCAAACTAAAATCCGATGTGATCGAATATATTAAATACGAAAAGAATATTACAAGAAAAGCTTGTGAAAAAATTGAATTATTGAAAGATAAAATTGTAGGAAACACAAATAAACTATTGTTTCTCTTGTTTCAAAATGTTCTCAAATTTATCATATTACTATATAAATAAGTATGAAAATGTTCAAAAAAATATAAAATAAGTATGAATGGTTTTACGGTATCAATAAGTGGATTCGTATGAATCCGTTTTACCCGACCGATTTTGGCCCGCATTTTTTTTAACCCAACTAAGTTGTGCCCCCCGTAGAAAAAATTTCTGGATCCGCCACTATTGGAGCCTATGTAACTCGTACAATACGTCATTTGTCACTAACTCTTGAAGATCAACATGTTACAATTTGTCTCCACACGTCCACAATGGTGACAACTAGCTTTTCGATAAAAAAAAAGGTTAAGAAGAAATCAAGGATTCAATATAGCAAGACTTGTAATAATCAATATAAATATCGACTTCAATGAAGAATATAAACAAGTTTTCAAAGAGTGTATTTAAGTTTTGTGTTCTAGTTTTTTTTTTTTTTTTTGAACGACCACAAAAATTCATTCCAAACCGGCTAGCGGGAAGCTACCCGACCACCAAAGTTACAAACACCAATCGAAAAAAGGAAACATACTTACAAACAGAACCTATCTACCATCCGATCCTATTCAAATTAAAGCTTCTCCACGTGTTCCATTCCAACTCAACTGCTTAGATCGCACCTTGACCCAAAGAAAACTCATCGTCTTAATCTCTCTCCAATTACCTGCTGAACTGAGGCCTGCACCTGATTGAACACCAAGTCATTCCTGGATCTCCAGACGCTCCAAATGATGATGAGGCAGATAGCATAAACAGCCTTTTTCTTCTTAGCCGATCCAGACATGTGCAGAGGAAGATCCAAAACATCACGAACGCTGAAAACATATAGCGAAGGAAGGCAACAACACTGCACGATAACGCTCCAGACTGATTGTACAAATGTGTCCTAGTTTGTTAGCTTAGACATTAACACATTTGTTGATTGGTTAGTTTGTTATTTTAGTTGTTTGTTCATTTCCCAAACGTGTATGTAACATTTAGTGTTATTCATAGTGTTGTGTGAAGAAAAACACATTATTAAATTTTAGGGATGGGCTAAATGCAAACCCACACTAGCCATACACCCCTTAAAAATCACTTTTAAAAGTTATCATATTTCGCCTTTATAAAATTCACCTATTTTACTTTTCATGTCCTCTTTAATTACTTTTCATGTCCTCTTTAAAAATCAAATTGAAATTACCACACCACTTCTAAAAACTTATATTCATTTTAAATACTGTAATTTATTAATACAAAATGATAATTATAACCATAACCATCAGTTCTATAGTAATATTTTAATGACCTCATTTAGGTTAATATTCTTATGTTCTTCGTTAATAAAAGGACTTCAGGGACATTAGAACATGAGCGTTTAAGTTTGAATTCGTGAACTGCTAGTTTTCTTCATTTCTAAGTACACAAATGCATAAAAAAAGTATAAAAAAAATCCTGTAAAAATCAGAGAGAAAATGCAGAAACAAAGACCATCATCATATAATGTGAAACTTACGAAAAGGGCACGTTTAGTAAAAACAATGATAATTCTGCTAAAGTTAATCAGATTTTCGTCTAATTTGCTTTCACTTTAGACTATGGGGTGTGGTTCCCCTTCCCCCTTCCTTCCCCTTGTCCACATCAGCGCACATCATTTTCCCCTTCTCCTCCCCCTTCTAGGGGAAATGGTTCCCCCTTCTTTCCCCTTCCCCTTTCCTTTATTTTAATATTTTTATAGGGAAAAAGACAAAATATATATATATATATATAATAATATTAGAAGAAAAGACAAAACATATAATAATATTATATAGATCGGGGAGAAGGGGAAGATTTCCCCGTTTACACCGAAGGGGAAGGGAGGGGGCGGTGTTCCCCTTGGGGAAAGGCTCCATGTCATCTTCCCCTTTGTCTATCCCGATCCATACCCCATAGTCTTATGGGGGAAAATGTTGTAATCAGCTTATTTCATTGTTTTTCTTAGTATGTACTTGAATATTTGAATGTTCTATACCCATGAGGTGAAAAGGTGAAAACATTTAAAACTTACCACACCAAAAATAGAACATTTTTTTTAGATTACAGGTAACAGAAAGTAGATAGAATACTCAAACGACGAGCTCGGTGAAAACTCACCTTGTATTCCTTGTGAGTAAGTTGACTTCCTGATCCGAAGTGTTGGGATATGCTCTACCCCGTCCTACGTACAGACCTAAGTAGTCTTCTTCTCGACAAGTAAACATACTATAACTTAAAACACTTTATATATATATAACAAAGCGATAACCATAAAACCAAATCTAGAATGCTTTCATTATCGGCGCAGATTCCCACCCAATGAAAACCTGATAAACCCAAAAAAAAAAAAAAAAAACCAACGAACACCCCTAGCACCACCAAAGGAAAAATATGGTTCATTTTCCAGTCAAAATTGATGATAAAACATCAAACTAAAATAGCAAAAGACGATGAATCAATTACCAAACAAATTAAATTTGGAAAATGTAACTTACAGAAGAGGGAGTAATTTCATCTCCTTCACTGAACGGAAAATTTGTGTTTAGAATCAAAGGATTACCTCATAACCGATTTCAAAGACGCGTGCCTCGGGTGTCCTAATCGTCGGTACGGGCTAGAACGGGATCAGCGACAACCACTTTCATTTGTTGTTGATATTCTTCATCTGCCATATCTCCACCGTGCCTCGTTTCCAGAAAACGCCTCTTCGTTTCTTTACTCTCGACTCACCTCCTAACCTAACAAAAAGTCGATACATCAACAATCATGACACAAACTTATGGGGTTATTGCTATCATGGGGAGAAAACACTTACCGGGGGTGAAAAAGCCCCAAATCCGGCGAGATAAAGCAGAAGAAACGTGTACAGTACATGAACCTTGTGGAAGAACTGGAGATAGAGACGAAGAGAGAAATAATCCGAAGAAAGAGAAGAAAGGCTTTATTAACCCCAAGAATTAGCCAGACCACGTGGAAGAGGAAGAGCTAAAAGTAGGTGACGTGTGAGAGGCGTGGTAGCTGAGAAATTGAGCAGGACATGGGTTTGTATATACCAAAGTACAACCTTCTATGCACATCCTACAACCAAACAATGCACATAAAATCATTAAAGCAAGATGTACAACAAAGCATTGCATATTTTCTTTGCTAATCAGAATCACTTAAATATATATATATATATATATATAAATATATATATAGGCCAAGGATAAATTGAAAACCCACTCGAGTTAAGAAAACTATGAAAACCCTTGTAAAAACCATCTAAATTTTTTTATTTTTTTTTGAAAAAAATACACAAGGTAACATACATGTATTAAAGCGTTTTGGGCCAAAAAAATAAAAAAAGCGCCGATTGGATATTTTTTAAAAAAATAAACAAAATTTGCACTGTTACATATGTAACAACTGGTGTTACATATGTAACAGAGCTGTTACATATGTAACAGCACAAACTTTGTTTATTTTTTTTAAAATATTCTATCGGCGCTTTTGTTATTTTTTTTGCCCAAAACGCTTTAATACATGTATGTTACCTTGTGTATTTTTTTCAAAAAAAAAAAAAAAAATTTTAGATGGTTTTTACAAGGGTTTTCATAGTTTTCTTAACTCGAGTGGGTTTTCAGTTTATAATTTCCCTATATATATATATATAGAGGAAAGATCCGGTACAAATAATTTTTTGGTAAGAACTGTGAGAATCAAAGGAGGGTATTTTTTTTAAAAAAAATTTTTAAATTTTTTTTCCCATATTGTTAAACATATATTATAGTATTGAAAACTAAAAAAAAAAAAAAATTTGGTGTAGAGTAATTACGTGTAGAGTAATTACATAATTACTCTAGTATAAACTAAGGTACTTACCTTAATGACGTAATTACACTAAAAAAATTTTTTTTAATTTTTTTTTGTATTATTCATCTAGAAAGAATGTTTAAGCACATGGGAAAAAAATTCTAAAAAAATAAATAAATTTTTTTTACCCCCTTTGATTCTCACAGTTCTTACAAAAAAAACTATATGTATTTGATCTTTTACTCTATATATATATATAGGGTATGGTTCTAGAGAAAACCCTCCTTATTTAGTAAAACTCTGGAAACTCTGACTTCCCAATATTTTTTTTTGAAAAAAATAGGCAAGTAATATACATGATTTTAAGCATTTTGGGCCAAAAAAATTAAAAAAGCGCCGAGTATTTTTTTTTTTAAAAAAAATAAAATTTTGACTAACACATGTTAAGCGCTAATAACATGTGTTAACAATGTGTTAACTATATGTAAACAGTAGACGTTTTTTATTTTTTTTAAAAAACCGTTCGGCGCTTTTTCGATTTTTTGGCTCAAATGCTTAAAAAAATGTATATTACATACCCTATTTTTTTCAAAAAAAAAATATTGGGAAGTCAGAGTTTCCAGAGTTGACCAAATAAGGAGGGTTTCCTCCATATACTTTACCTATATATATATATTATATATATATACATATATAGGCTAAGTATCCACAAGAAACCCAAAATTTTGAAGAAACTCCCGCAAACCCATATTGTGACCCTCATTGTTCCACATCACCTGTTACAGAATATATTATTTTATGTCTTGAGGGGTGTATTAGTCATTTTATCTTTCCCCAGATTTTAAAAGTTTAAATCTTTTTATTCCCCCTCCTATATAAACAAGATCTCTCTCTCACACACACACTCTCTCTTTTCTCTCTATCTAACAATCAGAAATTAGAAATCCAGAATTGTTTCACCTACATCTCCTTCATAGATCCACCACCGTCT